>JAHWFO010018799.1:657335-719954 GCA_023313115.1 Rhysida immarginata | reverse complement strand
GGCTAAAATTAAGGTTCTTGTCTTTTCAAGAAAAGCCTCCTCAATATTAGGGGAGCTCTATTGAGACAGGTGGATAAGTTCAAGTATCTTGGGGCGGCAGGACAAAGAATTGGATGCCCGGATCGGTATAGCAAGCTGTGTCAGAGCAAATTGTGGCGATCCGCGATAAAGAAACGTGAGCTAGGAAACAAAGCCAAGCTCTCTAAATTCAAATCTATCTTTGTTCCAATTCATACCTATAGAAGTCATGAATCTTTGTGTAATGACCGAAAGAGTGCGATCGCGGATGCAAGTGGCCGATATGTCCTATCAACAGGTTATATACATGTATGTCTTCGTAATAAATTTCAACTAGAAGAATCCCTCATGGGTCCTCTATTGATGTCGTATTGGCCCATTTTCTATCTACCGCTGTCGCTTTGTCCCTGTCTATATGAAGATGGCCCTTACTTCATGAAATCTTATAACAAGATGACAATTTGAAGTTCAATAAGAGACTCGTATTCCTAAGCTGAAAAATTGGTTTAAAGAGTGAGATATACAAATCAAGAAGATAAAACTGTAATTTTGATTTGTACAAAAGATCGTACGAAATTGCAACAGGATTTTTGAAACTCGATTAAATTTTTATCATACTGAAGATACTATTGCTCATCTTCATCGATTGACGCTTTTAATGAATTATTTTTAATGATGTATTTAATATTTTCACCAAAAGAACATCAACCACTTACGGTGCTAAAAGAGTTCGATCAACGATCAAAATACAATGGAGAAAAACTAAAATACAAATAAATGTTGGCAATAATGCAAGAATAAACGTTCACAATAAGGACGGTTTGTCATCAGACATATGAGGTCCGAATTCAGAATGAGCGCTAATGCTCTTGCTCAAAACCATTGTTGAGTACAAATTCAGTAATATGGAATTTTATTTAGCAATGGTTTGAGCAAAAGCAAGAGCATTAGCGCTCGTCTGAATTCGGGCCTGAGTGTTTTGAGGAAAGAAGGTGACTCTACCGGGTGGAAGCAGCATCAATCCATCAAAATATCCCACCTTATTTAGGAGGTCTCACAAAGAGATCCGATTTTAAGAGTAAATATATCGGAAACGGAGATCGATAGAAGAATGACACAAGTGGTATGTTTATTTCGAAAGCCGTAAAAATCTGATACAGAAGCTTCAAAATTAGATACCAAAAATTACAAATATTGCCGACAGGTGACGCTATACGTAGGGTATTGAACATGGAGGTAGGAATACAGAGGTTGAGTCAAAAGTAGTGTTCGATCAGCGCGCAAACTGTTAAATGGGCACCAGACAGGAACCACTCATTGCTAATCTTCAAAGCAGAGTCCATCATGCTCGATGGTCTTCATCCAACGATCAGCCAGTTGGCGGATGCCCTCGCGAAACCACTCCTTCGGTTTCTGGGCGAAAAAGTCACGCACGGCGTCTTCAACCTCACTGACATTGGCGAAGCGCCGTCCACGCAGGAAGTGCGCCATGGACCGGAAGAGATAGTAGTCGGAAGGTATGCTGTATGCTGGATGTGGCAGATCCCGGGGGTTTTCTAGCAGTTGACGACACATCTTCACCCGTTGTTGTGCTTGCGCGGGCGTCAGCTCGTGGGGCACAATTCGGCAGCTCCTGTTGACTTTTCCCATGGCGTGCAGATGTCGAACCACACTCGATTGTGATGTCCCGATGTCCGCCTCTAGTCCACGGGTGGTGCTGCCTGGGTTGGCTTCCACTTGTTGCCGTAGGGCTGCGTCATCCACTTCTTTGGGTCTTCCGCTCCTTGGCGCATCTTCCAGGTCCATGTCTCCAGACGAAAAGCGGGAGAACCACCGTCGTGCTGTCCGTTCATTGGTCGCACCCTGCAAATTTCGGCGGCTGCTGCTCGCGCATTGGTCTCCTTTTTCCAATAGTGACGAAGGAGCCCGCGTAATACCAATTTTTCTGCCATATTTTTACACTGGCTGACGCAGGTGGCACAATGTCTGTGGCATTCAAATTCGGACTGACGTTTCTTCCCACTCTTTTGGTAAATGGCCTTCGCCCAGAATTCGTCAAACAACTCCCCCCCCCCCCCCCTCCCGAGTTGGCCACTACTTTTGACTCAACCTCTGTAAATGGAAATGCTGAGACTTGAAGCCAAATCGCTAATGTACAGTCGGCAACAAAAGTACTTAACCACCTTGCATAGAAACAACCTTGCAAGTTGGCTAGATACTTTTGTAGCCGACTGTAATCTGGGATTGGTAGTCTCACCCAGGATTTGTTAAGTAGGGTTTTCCTATGTATGAATATCATTTTTTAAAACAGAAATTTAGTAATTATTTTCTCATTTTTTTTCATTTTTTTATTATTTCTATTTATTTTACAAACATTCGAAACTAAATAGTGTTGATTTGAGTAAACATAACAAAACTTGTTTTCATATAAAAATATTCATATTCATTGCAAAAATTTCAGTCAGTGTTGTTAACAAAATTTTTTAAAGGTATAAACACTCATAATAGCTTGATATTTTTTTAAAAGCATATCATTTAGGATTTTTACTTATTATTATTTATTTCTAAAAACAAGGTGGTGTTAATGAATATATTTTCATAATTTTTAAATTAATAATAAAAATAAAAATAAATTAATAATAAAAAACAAAATAAAATTTCCCAATTATCATTTTATGAAGTAGCCCAGCAGTACTGTCCTGTATATTTTTGCAATACCCTGTACACATTCTCGCTAGATCGATGAACCAACTCATTGCGGCAACTGGCTTCAAATGACTTTAGGCCCTAAAGTTTAGGGCATCTGTATTTATTCCTGCTTGCATGCAGGCCCGTAGCCAGGGGGGGGGGGGGTCGAGGGGGGTCGACGACCAACCCATTATGGAAAAAGGTCCGATTCAGTAGAATTTTTGAAAAAAAGGTCCGGAATTTTTGAAAATCGACCCCCCCAAGATAACATCCTGGCTATGGCCCTGTCCATGGTACTGAAGGAATAAAGAGTCTGCGCCATCTCTGTGCTACGAAAGGTGCACATTTTGAATCGACTGTGATGTGATTGCTATGGCTGCTTGCAAAGGACAGTTTGCAGCCTATTTCTCGGACTTCGTGCAGCACCATCTGTCGACAACATTTGTAACTAATTTTGAAACTTCTGTATCAGATTTTTACCGCTTTTGAAACAAACACACCACTTGTGTCATTCTTCTATCGATCTCCGTTTCAGAGATATTTACTTTTGAAATCAGGGAGTCCTTTGTAGGACACCCTGTGCATTGGTATCAATAAGCTGATAATCGACTCAAGTTTAAGATTCATCTCTGTGATTTTTTTGTTTTAATTAATTTTTATTCAAATTTTATTTAATCAATTATATATTTTAGAGGTTTAGATAATAAACAAAATATAACAATAACAATTTTAATAATTAATATCTCTCTCAGTAAAAATTATTTCATTTTTAATTTAAGAAAAAGGAAACTTACGAAAGCTTAACTAAGAAAGAAGTGATTGTACGTGAGGCGTACGGCCAAAATGGGGACCAAAGTGAAATTTGAGCACACCAAAGAAGTTCTGCAAAAAAAGCTTAAGTTTTATTTATAAAAATTGTTCTATAATGCAGAATCAGGAGCATCTATCAAAGAAATGATCTCCGTGAAATTTGAATCTCCCGGGCAGATCATTTGACACAAATACAAAAACGGAAAACGGCCGAGAACATTGGGTTGTAATTTTAGTTCTCAAGTCCGTCGATTCGTGATTGGAAATCTGCCATTAGTATGGATATTTGTGTTTGTCCGGTCATGTGAAAGGGCTCAAAATGACCTAGAAGTCGACGCGCACAAGAGCCTAACAAACCATCCTAAATAGTCGAATCGCGCAACTAATGATTATACAGGGTGATTCAGAACTTATGTTACAGAAGAATATGGTATATAGAGGGAACTAAAACAAACATTTCTTATTAAGCAATGTGTGTCGTTTCTCGCACCGGTATGGCGCTACACTTGTTTCAGTGTTTTGACTATTTGCTGTTGTCTGTTGTTTTTAGGTTCATTAAAAGCTGAGTGATCAGAGAGTCAACAATGAAAAATGGACATTTGAAGACCATGGTGTATGCCACATCTGTAGATCATGTCGATGTTCTTCTTCCACGGGGTGTTGACGCCTGTAACATCATACGTACTACATTTGGCATATTTGAACGGGTGCAGCAGCAATGCTAGTGCTGTATACAAGAAAGCGGGCCTCAGTTCGAAGCACTTGTGTAATTGCATGAATGGTTGTTACAACTGAAGCAAGTATAGGCCGTAGAAGTGTGAGATAGGATACACATTGCTTAATAAAAAAAAATGTATATTTTCGTACTCTTTTATCTACCACATTCTTCTGTAACCTAAGTTCTGAATCACCCTGTATGTTTATCATCGAAAATAAATCCAAAGCAACGCCAATTAAACTAAATGTTCAAAAAATTAAAGTATAAAATTTTATTGGCTTGAAAGCAGAGCATATTCCGAAGGAGAACGCAAGTTACTTTCCTCAAATTAATTCTTTCCAAGTACACTTGAGCTTTTAAATTTCCCATACAGAAGAAACCAGTGACATAAAAATATTTGGGTCATTCAACGTCAGTTCAGGCAGGCATTGGCACTGACCTCTCGGATTTTAATGAAATTTGGTAGTTTTAATAGTTCAAATTAGTGATGTCAAGATCCGGATATCCGGATCTTTTTTTCGGACCGAGATCCGAGAACCGGATGTTAGTCAGAAATCCGAGATCCGGAACTTGGATCCGAGATCCGAAAATCGGATCCTAGACAGGAAATTGTGTATATGCAAACTTTTTCTGAAAGCAGTTTATAAAAGCTTTTATTAAGTGATAGCCTATTCCTCTTAAGTCCTAATTAGTCTTAATACGCATCCAGCGAAAGGATCCGAAATCCGGATCCGATATTCGAAATCCGGATCCGACATCCGAGATCCGGATACGGACCCGGATCCGGATATTTCTAGATCCGAATCCGGATATTATCAGATCCGAATCAGAGATCCGGATCCAACGGACATCACTAGTTCAAATCATTGGCGCTATCGCATCCCGTCTACGGCGTCCATCTTGGAAAAATGACGTCATTTTAAGGACCAATGGGATGCGCGTGAAATCGGTCAATTATCTAAATTTTTAACCAATAAAATCATACCATCCTATTTTAAACGCTCATTCATAAAGATAGATAAATATACCCAGAGGTAGAAACTCAGTGGCCCCACAAGTCCTTTGTTCACCAGGGCGGCGCTGCGAACCAATCCTGTCTTGAATAGCAGACGAGTGTATTGTTTTAGTATACAACTGAAGCTATTTTTCAGTAAATGTTGCGTTTAAAAGTTTATTACTCCAAATTATAAAATATGTCAGTTTCTGTGGAAAATTAGTTTGCCATTAAAAAAAAGTGATGTCAACATACATTTAATTCAATTCATATTAGCAATTGAGTGAAAACTTGCAAAAGGTTATAAGCTTCATATTGGAATAATTTATACGAACAAATTTTAAAAAAAGTTTCTAGACTACATTACAAACCCCTAAAATTAAATTAATACAAAAGAATCACAAAATACGAATTTTTCAATCAGATATTTTATATTTTCGTTTTACATATTTTAAGTTATCATTTGAAAGTTCTTTTGTTTTCATTTTTACAAAGTGAACTAATCTCATCTTTATTTATATTATATATATACATATTATATAGGTATATTTGTCCAAAGTAGAAAAGAAGACGATTTATAAGAAGACTGGAATTTGTTTTATTTTTGTTTAGTTTTTACAGAAAATATGAGAAGTTGTGCAATAGCATAGCTATTAGAGCTTACCGTTGTTTCGGTTATGGAGATTAAAAGAGATAATTACAGTTCGTAGAGATTAGTATCTGCGCTGCTAATAGCTCTCTAAACCTGGGTCGAGTTTTTGGACTTGAGATTACGGTTTAGTAAGCATCGCTCATACGTCAAAAATTGCGTAAGATCAAAGAAATTACCATTGGAAGGCTTTGATATTACGCAATTTTGACGTATGAGCAATGCTTACTAAACCGCGATCTCATGTCCAAAAACTCGCCCCAGGACTGCACGTTCCGCCATTTGCACCCCCCTGCGCTCATTTAAAAATATAGCAGCATAGAGTGAGGGAGCGTTTTTTTTTTTTTGTCCATGACTGTATATCAGAATATACCGAATAAGGGCTTGTATTAACTGAAGTATGAAATATAAGCATGGGTATCGAGTCTCTCGATGCGTCTCCTTACTCGCGTTTGTGCTCACAATCGAATGTGGGACCACAAGCAAGCTTTTCGTACTATCTAAAATCACAAAACGACTGTATTTTGTATGACGAAAAATTAAAATTATTACATCACCCGTAACGCTTTTTTGGGTCGGAACATTATTCTTAAGTATAGAGAGGAAGGAATCTGCGGAAATAAATTAAGCAGTTCAAAGTACACAAAAATTCAACAAGCCCATAAATTATAAATAAGATGAAGACTTCAAAAAGCATCAAAAGATCTAAATGTTTCAAATAATAAATTATGAATTAAATTGTGAGTATTAAAATATATTTATTATAATGGAAAAGAGTTATTCCAATATACTAGGATTCATTAGTCTTCATTCAAAACACTGAAAGCAAAACGTTAGCAACAGCTCCTAAAAAGAAAGCCTGTGCACTGAAAATTCGTGCATTGTTACGTCATCATAAAAAGGCATTGTTATTCGTATTTCTACCAATAATAAGCCCTAAATTATGACTTCCTAAGATCAATTAACAATTTAATTTGCGAATTGGCTAAGTAAGACAGCGATGTATGGTAGCGATATCTGTTACCTCACTTTCAATATACATTTAAATAAAAATTGTTGCTCAGATAACAATGGTCGGATGACTTTGCAGTGCCGGCGTGTGCTTCAAAGCCGGTGCCAACAATGCTTAAACGCGCAACAACAATGCAAAACTGTTTCCGTAACGCTTTTTGGTGTCGTTTTTTTTTCATCATGGTTTTTGTAGAATGATGTCCGAGATTTTTCTATTTTTCACCATCCATTTTCCATTTTGATTTAAATGCTTTAATTTTATTGATATAGTGCCAAAATTAAAATCAAATTGCTGAGAATCACAGTCTCTGACTGTATGACCTCTGTGATAATCTATTCTTTTAATAAAGAAATTAGAAAATGATGACCTACTATTCATTTTGTAAAGCCGCACTGTGCATCCTTCCTCGCTTTTTTTTTAGACAAAAAAATTAACCGAGGAGATGGCGACGACCGAAATGAATGGGGTATCTCCGGTTTTTCTCCGCTAATAACCCGAACGACGAAAGTGGGCGCACGTTTTTTGATGGGAGGGGAAATTGATTAATATCGACTTCCTTTTGTCTGTCGCATTTCCTCGAGTAGCTACATCCGCAACTTCTCAATAACAAGTCAATTCCTAAGGGTTCTTAAATTTTAAAGAGGCTTTCATCGACGACTTTCTTATAATTAAGATTACTGCGATCGATCTTAACGATTGCTCCCTTGTTGATATTGTTAGGTAACATCTAGTTAAGGGGATGTTACATAGAATGTTTTTGATTTAAAATGAATCCTACTTAAAATAAAATATAGTTCGAACTTTACACATTGTATGTAATAATTACTTGTTGTTAATATTATAATAATATTAAAAAAAAGATGAGCATTATAATTTTAATATTACAGTGTTAGCATTTGTTTTTTTTATACAAAATTTATCTTATTTTTTTCTATCTAAATTTTGGATAGCTCTCTTACCATTTCTAACGCCTCTGTGAAAGATCCTCCTTTTGTGGCTAATGCCATTTGTCTTGCTTGCGTGTGCATTCATTGATGAATATCGTTTTGCAGAATCTAGAAATTATAAAACCATAACTTCGAGCATTATATAAATCAACGCCATTAAAGCATCTCTTCTCGATATAACATATTAAACGCGCATGAACAATTTAAATTCCTTAATTTCATCAACTTCATGTAATTATTTTCAGAAAAGCACAAGATAGTATGAAGTTTTACATTTGTATTGTTAAAGCGCGAGATTATAGTGCACCTTCAAAGTGTTTGTCAATTATGAGTCCATTTTAAATTCTGAAAACAAGGGGGGAAAGGAGTTTAAACTTTTTATGTATTTTTAAATATTTATTTCAAATAATGATGTTAAAAAAGGAAAAACTTTTATCCATCTTTAAATATTAAATAATTGGATTTGTTTTATGGTTTTCAAGCGTTTATCTTTAAACATGATCGTTTTTATTTTCCAGAAAATTTTTATTTCTGGTATGAGAGCTTATTTTTTCTTTAAACTTTCTCAATATAGATTATTCATAAGGCCGTGAATATTTTAGAAATTCTCCACATAAAAACTACGCCTCGAATAGTGGTAAGTCCCATTGCATTAAAACGGTATTCCTTCCAAGTTTTTTTTTACATGCTTCTCAAATGCTTAAGTGCGTCTACTTTTGCTGATGTGGCAGACATCTGTCTGAGAATTCATTTCTTCCACGATATCACAATTGCGATAATAGGATTGTGAAATTTCTGGAAATTAGCAAGAAGTGGGGGCAAAAAGACTGTGTTCTTCCACGACGGCCACTGCATTAAGACGTCATCTACCTGTTGTGCACTTCCTCTCTAACATCGTGACAATTTTTCATGAAAACGCTTTTGCATTTCATTGTGGTAATGAGCCTGAAAAACTATGGCAAGATTGTCGTTTCATGGGCGTAAGAATTACCACTATCTGTTGGGTAGTTAATTGTTGAATTTCTAAAATGTTTCACGGACTATGAATAACCTACATTTAGTACACTTATCTATCATTTATTTTAACGCCTCTATAGCTTTGCTACTAAGATGAAGTGGCTAGCAGATCTTGCAAATTTTGGACGAAGAGACTTCGACTTCCAAGACGTCTCATTTAAAACTAGAGATGGCGATGATCGATGTGCTGAACAGATGATCAAACAACTGAGTCGTACCGTTTTTTTTTATGAAAAGAATTCGTAAGGTTTTAACAAAAGGAGATAACGCAGGAGGAGTCTATTGGTTGCCAAAGTGAAAATACATCAATTCCTTGCACGCGGTGGCCGCAATATCTGAATGGGTTGGGCTACTGGTCCGTCGCACCAAAAAAGTTAGGAACCCTGATGCGATGTTATCCAGTTATTCGAAGAAATGAAGATGCTGAGGAAGAGAATTGAAGATTTTTGCAGAAATGAAGAGTTGATCCTTCAGCATCTTCATTTCTGCAAAATCTTCAATTCTCTTCTTCAGCGTCTTCATTTCTTCGAATAACTGAACAACATCGGATACATCATACATCAACCATCATTTGGACTACAATTTGGTGATCAACTATATTTTACTTTAAGTTTATTTATTTATTTATTTCCATCATTAAGCTTTATAAAAAGGAGAATTTCTTAATTTAATCATTAAAATGATTATTTTTCCTATTCTAATTAAATTAATTATTTCTTCAACATAGCTTCATTTTCCAAACATCACTTTAATATGAACGATTATGAATAAGAAGCTTTTTATTTGTTGTTAAGATGTGCATATATCAAGAAACCAAGTCATCAATGTCGCACAAGCATACAATGAAAAATAACCAACTCATTATGTAACTTCCATGGTTCAGGAATTTTCCTTGAAAGAGTTCAATTCTATTTACATTTACAATGAAGAAATATTAGAATCTTTCATGTTGTCAAATTTCCCGAAATGTAGAAGCATTCGCGTTAGCGAATATTTGTAACCTTGAATTCCAGAATTTTTCACTACTCATACAGAGTTAATTCCTAACTAAACAACCCTAGAACACGAAGCACTTGACGACATGTTTTGAAACTCTATTGATTTGAAAACGAAGTGTGTTTTTAATCCTTCAATAGCTATGAATATAAAAGCTAATATAAAAAATTAAAATGGTTAATAGGCTCAGTTCATGTAAGAAAGCTACATACAGGGTGAATACAAAAGTCTGAACCCCCCTTTTATTTTTTGAACCGAAGCAGATATGTCAATTTTGATGAATCCAATGAATAGGAAGTTGTGGGTGGCCTATCCCATGGTACACTTTTCATCATCCCAAATATGCAAATTAGGACACATTCAAAATTTATCTCAAAAACTGTAAGGGATAGAGAAAAAACCCAATTGCAAACTTGTTCAGCATAAAAAAACAAACCAAACAAAAAATAAATCGGACCAACCAATCACCCACAATGACGTGGTGAACTGACGCCACAATCATCATAACACAATTGGGCACGGAACCTAACTGACGCCAAAACATGCCTTTTATTTGCTTTTTCTTATGAAAGTGAATGTGAGTATGGTAATTTATGTTATTCTTTTGATTTGCATGCTTTACATGGTGAAAATATCAACATTCAGTTTTCCTTGTGTAGTATGACTGTTTGTAAGCTACAAACCGTTCACCACGTGATTGTGGGTGATTGGTTGGTCCGATTTGGATGATTTTTTTTGTTTGGTTTGTTTTTTTATGCTGAACAAGTTTGCAATTGGGTTTTTTTTCTCTATCCCTTACGGTTTTTGAGATAAATTTTGAATGTGTTCTAATTTGCATATTTGGGATGATGAAAAGTGCACCATGGGATAGGCCACCCACAACTTCCTATTCATTGGATTCATCAAAATTGACATATCTGCTTCGGTTCAAAAAATAAAAGGGGGGTTCAGACTTTTGTATTCACCCTGTATATAGCAGAGGTGATACACTGAAGTTTACATTTCTCCAGAAAATTAAGCAAGTAAATCTTATTGCGTGAGCCTATCGTGATTTCATTTAGAAAATATTTCAAAAATAATCAAAATATAAAGAAAATTTAACTATTTTTTTGAAAATCTTCCAGTATGAAACCGAAATTGTAAATTCAAAATAATATTTTATCAGGTCATCATCATTCTTTCTTCCTTTCGTTTCAAGACTTCGAGACTTCTCGTTGTTCTCTACGAAGCTTTTCTTATCGCATTAATATAGCTAAAGATGGCCTTCGACTTAATTAATAAATTATTTTAATCTAACTAATGATTTAAATGATTATTTTATTTAATTTTGGAGTAACCCCGTTTTGGATTTGGTTGCGTTGGGAGACAACCTTGTTTGTTCTCCTCGTTCGATACCAGCTGGAGACCAAACTTGGTTGTTACATTATTAATTAAAAATTTACAAAAAAGTAGATATGGATCTGGACGGAAAAAAGTCACCGTAACCTCTCGGAAACAGAGCAAGCAGGGTCAAATGATAAAAGGCACATGTATAAATGCTTGGTGCATATACACCAAACGACCAATTAATCAGAGATACCCCGCTAATAGCGTGTTGCGCTTCCTTTAGCGCCGAGAACTGGCTGAATCCGTGCTGGCATGGATTCAAGAAGGTGTTGAAACCGTTGCGGAGGAATAGCACCCCAGGCTGATTCACAGCGTCCCATAATTGGTGCAGGTTGGACGGTAATGTGAGAAGGCGTCGGATGATTCTTCCACTTCTTCCTATAAATGCCCGATCGGGTTTAGATCGGGCGACCGAGCTGGCCACTGAAGCAGGTGGAAGTTCGCGTCATGTTCCTCGAACCAGTTCAAGACCATTCGAGCACGGTGACAGGGAGCATTGTCCTGCTGAAAGTGTCCGTCACCACCAGGGAACACAGTCATCATGAACGGCTGCACCTGATCGGCAACAATGTTCAGGTAGTGTGTCGCATTCAGGGATGTATGTGTCGCATACAGAGGATCCAGTGGTCCCAAGAGAAGACACCCCAAACCAGCACTTCTCCACCCGCCTGTACGATTGTCTGCTGACAGGATGGGTCCATGGCCTCGTGCTGTCTGCGCCAGATGCACAGTCTGCCGTCCGCATGATGAAGTAGGAACCACGATTCGTCGGACCAGGCGACCTTCTTCCATTCATCCAGAGTCTAGTGGCGTTGCCTGTGTGCCCATAGCAGGCGCGCTTTCCTATTTTGCGGTGACAGCGACGGTACCCGTACTGGCCGCCTGTTAAACCCAGCTAGGTGCAAGATGCGCCGCACCGTGTGCTCCGAAATGGGTTGATGCTCCCACATTGAACTGCACTGCAATTTGTTGGGCTGTTCCCGTCCTGTAGCTGTCGATGATTCGTTCCAGTCGCCGTTGGCCTCGTTCATCCACGGCCCTGTTTCGTCCGGAGTTGTCTTTGTTGGAGGTTGTTTTTTGGCTCAACTGCACCCGTCGAGTTCCAACAATCATGCCTCGTTCAAAGTCGGTCAAATCCTTGGATTTACCCATATTCAGTCCACTTCTGCTTCCGACTGCAACTTGTGATCCAATGCATCCCTTTTATACACCGTTCCGGCCTGTTCGATTGTTTGGGTGTCACTGGGAGGCCGTCCATTTGCCGTAAGAGGTGTCTCTAATAAATTGGTCGTTTAGTGTACATCCCAATTCGGTGGAATCGTATCCTAATGAAATACTACTCGAAGAGAACTAACAAAGTTTGATCAAGTATTATAATAGGGTGTCGTTTGTGCATACGATTGTTGAGTAATTGGGACATCCCAAATCAGCAATCAGTGATACTATATTGAGACGGAAGTGCTCTCGAAGTGGACGACTCACCAAACTCAACGATCGTAACCATAGAGTGTTAAGAAGGGTAATATGCTAAAATCGCCCCGCCATTTGTCAGTTGACTCTTTCAGGAATCGACTTAACATTCAGAACCGAGATTCGTAACATGGGTTTTCATGGAAGACCCTTATTACCTGGGCCAATTTGCAACATTGACTTCAGTGATGCATTGAGTGGGATGTGGAGACCTGGAAAACTGTTGAAGTGAAGAAACACGTTAGAACCTTTTCCGCAAAGATGGGCGGATTTGGGTTTGGCGGTTGCCTGGAAAACGACTCTTGCCAGAGTGCATAACCCTAACAGTCAAATTCGGAAGAGAAGGTGTGATGTTATGGTCCTGCTTTTCATGTTTTGACCTCGGATATCTGGTTGCCGTACCATTCAAATTGAACGGATAAGTACCCGAACATCAGAATACAGAATTTCACAAACTGTGGATATAACTCTCTAAAAAAAACGAAGCGAATACACATTTCCACAAATAAAATTGTACCTGAACATTTTGGACAAGAAAATTCTGCCTATCTTGTGGCTTTTTTATGGAACGTGCCCATGTCTCTTTCAGTAGGAAATTGTACCATACTAAAGGCTGCCACTGTACCTGCGTGGTTTGCGGATCTAACATCACCACACATGACTGGTATCCACAGAGCCAGACATGAATCCTTGAACACTTTTGGGATGAACTGAAGCGCCGATTAAGGTCCAAGGATGTCCGTCCCATAGCAATTCAGGAACTCAATACGTTTCTCGAGCAGGAATGATCCAATACAATTATTCCGATTATTTTGATATTGTAGAAAGTACGAAAGGATTTCTGCAGTTATTGCAGTTAAAGGTGTCTTACGCCGTATTAAAATTTGCACAATGGCTGCTGATTGCAAACAGTATAGCGTCCGGTGACATTTTTATGTAATATTAATTTCATATAATGCTCTTACCGACAATATTTTTGTAAACGGTTCACGACCATTTTGGCTAAAGGAGATTTTTTTTTCAACATAATCAGTAATGTTTTCTAAGAAATTACATTATAACACAGGAAAGACTGTTTATAATTTATGAACCACCCCCAATTCTCTTGACGAAAGGGCTTTAAATATTCATTAGTGTTTTTAACGTTTTAAAAACACGGATGATGGTAATTAAAAACCAGGAAAAACTTCATTATTTACATATCATTAAGTATTCTAAAATAAATTATGTCTTGCTTGAATTTCAAGAAAAATCTTTACATACTCTATATCGAGAACACAGTGGAACGAAATTGATGTCATCGCGAAATATTTTTAACAACTGCTATATAAGCGTTAACCATTTTCAAAAAAAAAAAAATACACTGAAAGCGGTTTATCAAATTTTGAGCGCTATTTTCCAATCCTCTGTTTTCTTTACATCCCTTTAATTAGTTTATCAAAAATTCAGACATGCGCAGCTTATTCAAAATTACTGAAGAATGCAGAATAATTAGGCCATTTATAAAAAAAAGCAAACTCTTATTTAGTGGTTGTTGTCAAAACACTTGAGAAAAGAAAGGAGCTTTTGATTAGAAATTCAGCAAAGATTGGAAAATTAATGAAGCCGCGCGCAAGAGAAAATGACAAAAAAAAAAAAAAAAATTTTTGAAGAAAAACATGTTTTCAACGAAGTAAAGTTCTTTATGTATAATTCAATTGGTAGTCAATGTAGTAGTTTCAAAAAAAGCGTTAAATAATGTACAAACTTTTTAAAATTTCAACGAGTATACTTCATTCAAGTTTACAAAAAAATAAGGCAGGTGTTTACCGAATTTAGCTTCGTTGTTGGTTATTGTAGGCTTTCGCTGTCTTAGAATTGGATGTTATTTGCGAGGAAAGGTTCATAAAATTCTAAGAATAACTATTGAAGACAACGTACATCTTGTCGAACTATATTCCTCTGTAGTTTAACTTGTATTACTGTACAGAAAATATTTTCTAATTGGAAATAAAAATTATTCGTGAAATTGTTTGTTATCTTTTTTATTTCATTAAGCAAACTTAATTAAAGGTTTTCCATTCCATGACAGTATCTTCATCTCAGCTTCATGATCATGTTAAATTCAGTACGCTCAATGTCATATTTGACGGATCGCAGTAAACTCATTGAATTTTAATGTTAATCAGATAATATAGTAATGATCTCGAAATGAAGATTTATGCAAATAATTTGACATCAAATTTCTAATATTGAATTTGTTGTTGTTTGTGCCCTTAAAAGTAAAAATCAATTCTAAAAGTCACGGGAGTTTAGAAGGAACGAATCAGACTGTCAAGAGTGAAGATTTAAAAAATATGTTGATGAGTACATGTGTTTTCGATGAAATTGCATTTTAGTAATCAGATTTGGTATTCACTTCATAATTCATTAAAAATTAAATTGAATTAAACAGTAAGGCTAACTTTTATAATTATCACAAATATAACGATCATATTTTTAATTTTTTTAGAGATTATACGAGGGTGGGCTGAAAAGTAATGCCTCCATGGCTGTAACTTTTTTATTTTTTAACCGATTTTCAAAATTCTTTTTGTATCTGATACTCACATTTCTCCTCTATGTATTGCACTATTCACTTTTCGATATAGTCCCCATCCCTTTCCACGCATTGTACCAACGCGTGAACCCGTCGGAGAGGAATTCCGGGGTTGTCGTCGACACGAGGATTGAATGGCAGCTTTGGATGCTCTTCTGCAGCACGATAACGCCCGTCCGTACACGATCGCCACACATCAGAGGGGGTTGCAGCGCCTACAGTTCAAAGATGAAAAACTGCAGTTCAAAAATGAAAGACTTTGCACCTTGCGACTTTCACCACTTCCCAAAGAGGAAAGAGCACCTTAAGGGGCATGAGTTGCGTTCTGACGACGAGGTGAAACCTGCCGTTCGGTCTTGGTGTCGACAACAACCTCAGAATTCCCCTCCGACGGGTTCACCCGACTAGTCACGCGTTGGTACAATGCGTGGAAAGGGATGGGGACTATGTCGAAAAGTGAATAGTGCATTACGTAGAGGAGAAATGTGAGTATCAGATACAAAAAGAATTTTGAAAATCGGTTAAAAAGTAAAAAAGTTACAGCCATGGAGGCATTACTTTTCAGCCCACCCTCGTATATAGACATTCCGTAAATTGATAAATAGTTTTCTTAGAAATGCTTGCATTTATTTCGTATTTACAGTTTAGGCTTTTTATTCATAAAATATATATTGTAGTTGTAGAGCCTTACTATTAAAGAATGGGCACTTCCAATTTTTTTTTATAGAAAACATCCTTTAAATTCAATAAGCGCAATAGCATAGAGCAGTGAAGAAAGTTTTACGACTGAATTTATTCGTGGCGTGAACATGAACAGAATTTTTGCTACTCCGGTAGAGGATGTTTTTAAATATGCTGGAATTAGCGAAAACAGACTCGATTACTGTCGCACCGCGGCATTTAGAAACACGATGTGTTAAATGTCAAACGAAAAGGCAGTCTATCAGAACAAACACTGTCTATGCAAAGGGAAAAGTCCTAGAAGTAGAGTTTGGATTATCGTATTGATATCTGCAGTGTACTAATGTATAGGGCTCAAACGCATCGAACATCTGTAACTTAATCATTATAAATACTACTTTTTTCTATGAAACAGTGACCAACAATGCAAGGCAAAGCTTATACAATATACGAGGGGCGTTCAAATTTGTCCTGGACTTTATTTTTTATAAAATCAGGAAATTACAAAAAAAAGCAAACTCACCACTTATTTCTCAAAGAACTCTTCTTGCCTCTCTACACATTTTTCCAGCGTTCTGCAGAAATTTTCAGGCTAATGACGAAACCATATTGGGACAGACTTTTTCACTTCCTCATTGAAGCCGAACGTCTGCCCTCCCAAGAACTCTTTCAATGGTCCAAAAAGGTGATAGTCGCAAGGGGAGAGATCCGGGTTGTATGGAGGATATGGTCAGGTGTCCCATTTTAGTTCCGTCAGTATGTCCATGGTAAGTTTGGCTGTGTGAGATCTGCCATTGTCTTGCAGAAAACAAACACCAATGATAAGGAGTCCTGGTCGCTTGTGCCGGCTTCAGAGACGTCCTCAAAATGTCACAGTAGTAGGGCGCATTTATGGTTCGACGTTCTTCCAGAAAATCGGCATGAATGATACCCTTAATGTCCCAGAATATAGTCGGCATCACTTTCGTTGCCGACGGTGTCATCTTGAATTTTTTGGGTCGTGGTGAGTCAGTATGTCGCCACTCAAAGCTCGCACGCTTGCTTTCAGGAGTATGGTGATAAATTCATATCTCGTCGGTGGTCACAACACGCTTTAGGAAGCTGTCTCCTTCCCTGTCATATCGCTGCAGCAGTATGGAACAGATTTCCACCCAGGTGGTTTTGTGATCTTCGGAGAGTTACTTAGAGACCCATCTGGCACAGATCTTGTTGAATTTCAGCTTATCAGGGATGATGGTCTCCACACAGCCAGTGCTGATGTTCAATATTGAAGCTAATTCTCGGAAATGAAACCGCCTGTTGTCCTTTATCAGCTCATTTGTTCGTGCGATGATGCCATCATTGACAGCAGTTGTTGGCCTTGCCTTATGAGGTTCATTGCCGGTGGATTCTCGCCCTCCTTCAAACTTTTGGCACCAAACAAAGACGGATGATCGAGACAAACATAACTCGGCGAACTGTCTTTGAAGTCTCTGATGAATTTCATATGCTTTCACACTTGATGATTATTCGTTGTTCCACTTTGGTCGACACATCGCTGTTCGCCATTTTGTTTAAACAAACAATCGGTTGTCATGGAATGAAAGTTTAGATTTTTACAACATTGAAATTTACAAAAATAAAGTCAGGTCAAATTTGAACGCCCTCGTAAATAACGTTCATTACGGCATATAATGAAGATTCCATCCCATCTCTGTGAATTATAAAAGAAAATTGAATTTAATAATTGCATGTTTGGTCAGTATTGCTGGTAAATGAAATGAAGTAGGGTCTGGTAATAGCAATACGTAGCAGTTTTATTTTCGTTCGACGCGTTTCAAGAATAACCTCATCATCAGGAACTATGTTCACTACAAAGCCGATACAGTAACTGGTTATATAGCCCATGTCCACCAATCCGCGGCAGAAACTGACGTTGCAACAAAAGTTCTGTCACCGATTGGTGGGCTTACAGTTATCATGGCACCCAGTGATTGTTATAAGGATCCGAATATAAATTACATGTGGAAAGTACTATTTGGGATCGACCAGGAGGTCGTTTAGGGAACATTTTGGGGAACATAGGAGATCGTGGCAAAACGGAGACCGAAGGTCTGCATTCGCGGACCACCTCATAGCGAGTCATCATTTTTCCAAATAGTGTAAATTTAGCTTTTTTGTAAATGGTTTATATAATATTATACTTTGTCTCACTATATGAAGACAAAGAATAGACTCTATCCGAAACGTCAGCTTTTTATCATGGTCTTACCACCCTGTGTTTAATTTTATTATTTTGATTTTTAATTAATGTTAGATATATCATCCTTTAAATCTTATCATTTCAGAACTAGGTAAGTCTAAAAAAGGAAATTTACAAAAAGGAGAGATAAATGTAAAAGAATAGTTTTGACCTGTATACTCGGGCGATTATAGGAAGACACTTGCCAATCACTTCCATTGCCATGGAAACTGAACTACTCGGCCTTAACTTCATTCCAAGGTACGAAATTCTCCAAAAACATTTATGTTTTAACTGAATTGAATAGCTATTGAATAGCCGTTAATTCGCTCTTCGAAATACCTGGATACATTAACAATTATTTCTCTCTCTGTGCTCTGCAAACCTTTCTTTGAGAAATGGCAACTGTTAAGAAATAGAACAAAGGCTGAGGAAGAGAGGCTGCAGTTAAAGATGATTGCCTGCGTTGGGCATGTGATTACGTTTGTCAATCAGCAAGTGGGAGTGACTGTGTGTCTTAGGAGTCACAATCGCCCGAGTGTGAAATGTCTTTGGAAAATTTAAAGGTGTCGAAGTTTTTCACGTTAAAAGAAAAATAACAGTGCATCCTGAAAAATGAGATAATTGGATCTGCAATAATTTATATTGCTTATCTATTAAATTAAAGTCTGTTTGTTGGTTTTCCCCCTTGTTTTTATTCATTATTTCAAAGACACTGATGGATGACGGTTCGCTTATCTCTTTTTGCTTGCGTCTTCGCGTTTATCAGATGAGAGAAGAACTCCTCGTTTCGAGCTCCGTCGTCGTCCGTCTGGATTCCATCCAAAAATACACGTTTAAACAACCAACAAACAACATGGTTTTACTGTGTAATTGTCGCCCCCGTCCCATAAGATTTTTTAAGTAGGATGTTTTGCCTACTATATTTTATTATTTTCCTCCTCAACATTTTTAGCGGTAGTTATCCGACATTTTATGACTTTTAATTTCAGTTGAAATTTACGATTCTTGAATTTGGCTTGATTTGATTACTTACTTTAATGATTTGTTTAGTTAGACAAGTGCACAGAGTTTAGCTTATTAAGTAAGGAGAAAATTGCAAAAAAATGTAACCAGAGAATAATATTAACAATTTTTTTTAAGTTTAATTGACCTTCTTCATCAATAAATCCTTCTCCATCTATGTAAATGCCACTTAATCGGTGCTTTATTTGCTAAGCTTTGCAATCAGTTAATCGCCAGTAAGCTACATTATTATCACTAAATCCAATGATCGATATTTAGTTACATTACGCGTTCGTTAATTCCGGTTATACGTCAGAGTGCTACTCGGAATTATCATCATGTGGATAAGCTTTCATTTAATCTTATCGACCGCAATACTTTTTTTCTGTAGAAATATTCTACAGCAAATAATTCAAATGGAGAACTTGTTTCCGTTTTGATATATTAATGATTTCTTTAAAAGTGAAACAAATATTTTATTATTTATTTATTTATTAATTATCACAAGAGCAGCTTATAATAGTTTTTGAAAAAAATTGACCACCTTCGACTTCAATAAAATCTTTACATCGTACTTTAAAATTTCGCAAAGAATGTAGATTTTGTATTACTATTAAATAATGTCAAACTTAATTTATGTAATACTTAAATTTATTCTTTTTCCCAGTAAATTTCACCCGTGACATTTTCAGGAGAATGTATTAATTGAATAACTTGACATAGGGTATATTTAAAATGTTTGGAGACATTTAAAAACAAACATTGCTATCGTAACAATTAGGAAATCATAAGGAAATCTCTTACAATGTTTAAAATTAAAAGTATGGGACTTTTTTTTATATAGGAAATAGAAACAAAGATGATAAAAATAACTAAATGGTTGAACATTTTTATATAGGATATTAAAAGAACAAAATAAAATAAAATAAAATTGTTCTATTTGATTTGATGAAAGAGCAATTCGGCTTCTAATTTTTTTTCAGTTATTTAACAGTAAGTGTTTTTTCTGAACACCTAACATCAAATAATTCTTTATTTTCAAGAATATTTAGCTTCTTCGAATTTCTTGCAATTTTTAAAATGTCCATTGAATTCTCCATGATGATAATTTTGTGGCCTGTGTCTACGATATGATTCGCAAATGCAGATTTTCTTTTTTGTGTTTTATGAATTTAGATGTTCAAGGAACCTGGTTCGGAATTTACAGTCCGTTTTCACAATAAGGTGCTGGAAAAAAGTATAGAGCCGAGATGAAAATGTAAATAAACGTAGCAAATCCATGCTGATTTTGTTGCTTTTTTATAGACGTGAATTAGATGATCCAAATCGTTGTTTGCCAAGAGTATTTAACAACGAATAAGGAATCAAATGCAAATTAACAGCCATTATCCCAACCTAGCCACTTGCAAGGTAGAAAAAAGTTTAGAGTCTCACGTTTATTACCCGATAAAGGCATCCTTTTTCCTCAATGACCTTTATTAATCTATTTGTCATTGATTCACTAAGTTTCACTAACTGAGTTTGCCATGCTGCAGTGATACTATTCACCAATTCCTCTTTATTACTGTACTGATGGAAATTGATGTATACAGAACGTACTAAGATTCCCCAAATGTTCTCCACTGGTTTGAGATTTGGGCTCCTGGATGGCCAGTCTAGAGCAATCACAGAATTAGCGTCAAACCAGTCTTTGGTTGAGGCCGAGCTGTGAATCGCAGCATTATCCTGCTGGAAAATCCATTCACCCTCCGTTAAGAGAGGACCGTATGGAAGCAGATTATCCGCCAGAATATCTTGATATGAATGGAATTCATTCGGTGTGAAACGAATGCAATAGGTGTTGTTCCGCCAGCAGCCAACCCTCCCCAGTCATTACTGAGCCACCTCTAAACTGTCTCTGTGAGAAGAATTCCTTTTCATCTCGAATATCATGCCAATAGTACTTGAACCCATCTGGTCCGTCCATATTGAACTTCTTCTCGTCTGAGAACACAACATTCTTCCACTTGTCACCGTACGTAACGTATTTTTTAGCAAACGCCACACGCGCTTCACGATGAGCTGCTGTCAGAGGTGGTCTTCCGTCCATTTTTGAGTAATGCAGATTTGGAGAAGAATGCAACACATTTCGTACGTTTCTACTAGTACACGGGAGGTCTAGTTCGGCAACAATCTGCGAAGAAGAGAGGTGCTGATGACGAACAAGGCTTCTTATTCTTGATGTCTGGCGAGCGGAAAATGCACTTGGCCTGCCAGATTTGGGTTCCATTCCAAGTTTATCTGGATTTTGGAGAAATTTGTTAACAGCTGACTTGGAACGTTCAAATTCTTTCGCAATTTCAGATCCGGTCTTTCCGCATCCCTTAAGAGCAAAAATTTGCCCTCTTTCACACTCTGAAGGATGTTGCCCATGTGATGTTTCAAAAAAATTTAATAATTTTTTTGCCATCACATTTCCTTGGCAATTTGTTAAGGATTAATTTTAACCTTACAAGTTTGCTTGTTGTTAAAGTTTTATTACAATATTATAGTTTTTATCTATCTAGGAAGCATTTATGTTTGAAATAAAAAAAAATATTTTCTTTTTAGTAGATAGTTTTTTATCTGTTAAAATTTTATCAACAATGCTACAGCTGATTGCCCCATTGTTGATGTTGATTTTACTGATGTTCTTTCATTTACATCACGGTCTATAGATATTCATGGTCATCGAGCTTTGGCCATTTTCCATTGTTTCGAGAAGCTAAAGAAAACAGATCGCGCCAGGTGCCGCATAGATCGAATCAGGGCCGACCATGACCTGCGATAAAGGTTTTTCATTGAAACTGAAAATGAAAGTAAATTTTCTGTCTGTCGATAGGGCGGCGCTGCAGGCGTTTTTGGGCCGAATGTACATGCAGCGCCACTTTTCAATAGAGTTCCCGCCCTACTGGGAGCTAGAAACTTTAGCTTCATTTTACGAGAGTGACAAGACCTGCGCCTCAACACTCTCGGCCACCGAGCCAGCATAGTCCGTGACTTACATACTCATGCTGTGAGAGTGATTTTCTATTGTCACCTCGTGTCTACTGTGTGCCTTCTGATTGTTGCTCCTAGAGTATAAATTTGTCTGCATCAGAAAATTTTGGTTACTACTCCATTACTCTTCCATCCTGCTAGTATGCAACCATGGGGAAACAACATCTTTATTGGCCACCTCAGCATTCATCTTCCACTTAGTATTTCTGAATGATGATTCTTCAAAGATAATTTCCTGATATCTTAGTTTCTTCCTTTGCCTTGGACATGTAAGCTTCATTTTCAGCACGTTTTCTTTTCTTCTGTCAAGATGGACATCGTCTACTTAACTATGTTGAAGATTTTTTTAGGCTTTGCCAGATGATCTTTTCTCCGGAAGTAAACTCCTTCATTCAATTATTTCCATGTTATTTTGAGCTTTTATTAACTATGGTGCGCTCATATGACATTGCTGTATAATTTCATCACCTTAAATAATCCTTTCAACCAATAAAATATGCAAGAAAGTGGACGACTCTAAACTTTTTTCCACCTTGCAAGAGGGTAGGTTGGGATAATGGCTGTTAATTTGCGTTTGATTCCTTATTCGTTGTTAAATGCTCCTGGAAACAACGTTTTGTGTCATCTAATTCACGTCTATATTAAAGCAACAAAATCAGCATGGATATGCTACGTTTATTTGTATTTTCATCCCGGCTCTATACTTTTTTCCAGCACCTTATTGTACATGTCACATGATCCACATTTGTAAATACAAGTTTGTTCATATTATTGGACGTTTCTTTTTTAGGTTGGAGTAAATTTTTGATGTTATGCTTAGTTCTAAAAGTAATTCTTAAGTATTTCTTTTTGAAGAAATTTGAAATTTTTTATACAGATTTATTGAAAAAAGTGAATGTGATCCATAGCGTCGAGTTTGCGAAATTGGTGTTCAAAGGGCTGTGGTTGGAATTCTTTGAATAAAAGTAAAAACTTGGAATAAAAATTTATTAAAAGTTTAGTCTTTTGAAAAGTGATGTCCAAATAATTGAGTTTTCTTTTTCTCCTTCTAAAGTGAAAGTGAGATTTTTTTATCTAATTTATTGAATATTTTATTTAATTTATCAAATTTACAGAAAACCTAACAAATACCCCTAATATAATACATAATTCATCCAATCATGCACTAAGCCAGTTTTCCGTTCTTTTCACCAAAAGAATGAAGACTTGCCCACTCAATAGAGCCGCAGAAAAAGAAGAATCTAATACCATTAAACACATAGCAATTCTAAACGGATATAATGCTAACATCATCAACTTGACAGTAAATAAATTCAGTAAAATACAAAGACGGAAATCTATATATGCAAATCATATCGTAGACACAGGCCACACAATTTTCAGCAAGAAACTCGAAAAAGCTAGATATTCTTGAAAATAAAGAAATATTTGAGGATAGGTGTTCAGAAAAAGACTTACTGTTAAATAACCAAAAAGAATTGGAAGTCGATTTGCTCTTTCATCAAATCAAATAGAACAATTTTATTTTATTTTATTTTGTTATTTTAATATCCTACATCTAAAGTAAAAATTTTATCATCTTTGTTTCTGTTTCCTATATAAAAAAGAAATTTCCATACATTAAATTTTCAACAATGTATACAAAGATTTTTTAATGATTTCCTAATTGTTAAATAGCATTGTCTCTTTTCAAATTACCAAATATTAAATAAAATAAGTTTTTCAATTAATTCATTCTTTGAAAATGTCGACAAGCAAAATGCATTGGGAAAAAGGGGTCAATATGAGGACAATATGCCTTCATATCAGCGTAAGGAGAAGTTGATACTGGTGTCCGGTCCAAAAATAAAAATTTGTAGAACATCCCTTATCGTTTTGTTTACATTTGAGAGCAACTGAAATTCAACTCATTCTATCGACGATATCTTTCTGAATTTTCACGATATTTGCTTGGGCTTTTAATAAGATTAGCTCTATACATTTTCCTAATAAATTATGCAAAATACATTTCAGTAACACTTGCGCAAGCGCAGTTAAACATTATTTAGTAAAAAATGCTCATATTTTATCGAATATTTAATATTTTTATATTCAGATTGCAGGGTGTTGTCTTTGCTGTAGTTTGTCAAGTTTCCTGAAAATGGCATTGCATTGGGTTGAAAACCCTGCATGTTATAAACAAACTTAGGAAAAGATTTCGATTTCTTTTTTTTTTATATAAAAACCTTTATATCTTCATGAATGTCCGTGCTATTTTCAAACAAATGAACACAGATAAGTAAAAGAAGCCTCAAAAGCATATGCTACAAGTTACAACGCATTTCAAGCATTATTTTTTACAGGGTGATCCCAAACATTATTTTTTTTTGTTCAATTTATTGCTGGACCTCTGTTTGTCTTCGGGACAAAACCTTCGATGAAATATATGATGTGTAACATGCTCTTTACTTCCTTGAAATTTCAGGATAATTCGTCAAGTATTTTTCTAGATATTCGACAAAACGTCTAAAATCGAACGTGTCTTATTACTTTTTGGTAGATAGTGTAACTGTGGCGTGTTTATTGCGTATCTTATTAAATAAAATTAAAGTTTGTTGATAGGTATTTGTTAAGGTTACGGAGGGACATTTTAATGCATTTATCTTAAGTTGAACAAGAAAATAAAAATAAAAAGTAAAAAAATATAAAACAAAATAAAAAGTTATCCATGTTGAGTCTAATATTGCTTATCGGGTCTAGATATAGCAATAATGGAAAAACTTCAATAGGAGCCTACGCGTTTCGACTTGCGTCATTATCACGAGCAAAGTAATCAAGTGACCGCGTAGGCACCTTTTAAAACAAAAAAATTACTATTTTTCAAATATCAGTGGGGAAAGCCAAATATTTTAGAATGTTGAAGTCATGAAATTGAAAACTCCTTTAAAAAATTTCAGGAATTACTAGAAAAATGTAGTTTCTAACAAATTCCGTTACATATTTCCGATGTTATTAACAATGGAAGTTTTAGACGAAGATAAATAGTTTTAGACGATGTTATTAACAAATGGAAGTTTTAATAGTTCAAGCGGTTGCTTACTGGAAATGGAAATGGCTGAAGAAATCTGTTACGGCCTAATACTTGATAATTATTAATACTAAATCAGCGTTATGATTTGAATAATTTAAGAAGAAAATTTGAATTATTAAAATTTCAAACTTTAATGGAATCTAAAATCTAAGAAGAATAGCTCCGTAGATGATTCATTAATAAATGAAATATATGGAATTTTAAAAATCTCTTCTTTTCCTTTATGAGATTTTTTTAAAATGTTAAATCAATTTATCTGCAGGAAAAGACTTAGAAATCCCATGAGATACCGGAAAAATTATTTAATAGTAGAAGAAAAATCCGACAGATGGAATGCTTGCCTGTGGTGTTTTCAAATTAAAGCCAGACTTTGATTCATTAGCTTATCGTAAAGCTAATCCACCTCAAGTACTCTTTTCAAACGTGGTAGGCGGGAGGAAATTTTATTCAGGTTTCAAATTAGCTTTAAATTTCGAAGGCGTTTGTTTGGTTTTGTAAAGGGAACATTAGCTTTGTTCATTTTTTTTTTAAATTCGCGAGAAATTTATATAAGAGTAATCAGGTCGGCGGAACGTTCAATATTGCTATGGCTTCTCCAGATACACAAAACTTGCAATTCCTTCCCAAGGTCAATTGTTGAATCAATACTAAAAGCGTGTCCTTTTAATATCGAAGAAATAAAAAAGAATGTAATGTCTTTAGTTCAATTTCTAGTTTTGTCACCATTGTGTATCAAGACACACGTTAGCTTGCGTGTGCGGATCCACTTATCGCAATAAAATACTTTATTATTTTTATCTATTCTACTATTGTTTATTTCTAAAATTCGAATATTCTGGTAAAAAAATAATTTTTGGAAAAACAGTACAGGAAATTGCCATGAAGGACAAGTTTTGGAAAAACGATATAAGAAGGGGATCAAATTAATACTCATTCTATTCTAATGAAATTTAAAAATAAAATAAAATATGGAAGGAGAAGGGGAATGCAGTTCTATTCATTTAGTTATTACAACGCATACGACATAGAGCAAAATTTACATCATAAAATTTCATAGTCAGGATATTTTCTAACTTTTTTATCCTTCTTTTCATAATTTAGCAGATCAATCTAAAAATTTGGATCAGTTGTCTTTTATATTTTAAGAGGCTACAGGTAAGTATTTAAAATTTTAGATTGTTTTGTTGAAGCTTAAAATTTAGGAAAAAATTTCAACTTAATAATAATTTTAGTTAACATTTGTGACGTTTTTGTTTTGACACACTCGGATTTGTTTTTCTCGTCCGTTAGATGGTTATATATATATACAGGTTGAATGTCAAGTGTATTTATTGCCTCTTAAGTTTCTAGAAGGAAACACAGTGTATAGAAAAAGGAAAAATAATCTCAGTTCTACATTGAGACACCCCTTATTTAAAAGTAAACCAGTTCGAAAGTGACGTAGAGTGACGTAACAACGCACAGCTGTTTATATAAGTAACGCTCGGATTCAGACACCGTTGTTATCACGGAAGTTAACGTCAAAATGGGTACGGCGAAAGATTTAAGTGAGTTTGAAAGAGGAATAATCGTCGGTGCAAGAAGAGCTAGTGCCAGCATCTCTGAAACGACGACTCTTTTAGAATTTTCTCGCCCAACAGTATCTAATGTGTTTAGAGAGTGGCAGTTGAGAATAAAAACCTTAAGCGATAAGGACTGTTCTGGTCGAAAAAGGCTGGTGAACGAGAGCGGTGAAAGGCGAGTAGCACGCATAGTCCGCAGCAACAGAAGGGCAACAACACGACAAATTACAGCTGAATTCAATGAAAGTGGATCCCAAAGCACATTCCAACGCACAACAAGACGGACTTTGCAAAGGATGGGCTTTAGCAATAGGAGACCATCGAGAGTGCCTTTGGTCCACAAAACAATAGGAAAAGACATCTGTTGTAGGCCCAGGAATGACGTAATGACGTCCATGGCCTACGTAATTGCAAATCGTCTAAAAATATTGCTCAGTAAAAAGATGTATATGTAAAAAGGACGGTAGGCGATGCAATAGTAGATGCCAAGGTAGTATGCCGTGCCTTAATAGTGAAAGACTTTTAATTAATTTTGATATCATATGTTTCATCCACAAATACTGTTTTGTAAATCAGCCCAAATTCATTCTGTTTAGAATGAAAATAAATATTAAATAAAGAAAAATGAAATTTTTGTTTCCTTTTACCCTTTTTTTTTACTTTTTTAGAATTAATATTCAATATTATCTTATAATATTCACCATAAATTGTTTATGCTTCCTTCTTCTTGCTTCAATTTCTTTGAATAATCATTTCAGTTTCCGTTTATTAAATTTTTCACATAGAATTTTGTTTTTGAGATTGTCATCTATTTCACAAGGTAAAACCGAATATATTACAAGAAATTTATACAATTAATATTTATTTATACAATTACATTTTTTAATTTTATTTATACAATTACATTTTTTTAATTTTATAAAAACTAAAATCATTGGAAAAAAATTGTTGAAATTTATGATTAATAACTAAACCATTTTTTGAAAATAATATATAAAATAAACTCGTATAAAAATTTTAAATTTCAGTTAATTATAATATGGCAAATATTAAAACAGTTTTTTGTCATTGCGATAGCTAAAATTTTCCTGCACGGGATTTGATATCGTTACTGTATCGGTCTGACCTGCTGTAGACACTTCGCGAAGTGTCCAGACAGATACTGTAATTCTACCCAATTACAGTATGTGTCCAATTACGCTATGTGTCTATGACATATTCACTTTTCACCGTATATTCTATCCAGCTTATTGGAAACTATCTCGATTGCACCTTTGCTTCAGTGATATTCACATTCATAGCAAACAAACTACTTCTAGGCAATTCTTTTTCCCTTTGAACCATCCCCTTTGCTCTCTTTACATCGCCTGACCTCTTCTCCTTCTTCCTCACTTTCCACGTGACCTCCCCTTTTCCTTTCTTCTTCTTGTCACTTCCTTTTTCTTCATTCCTTACGTCACCGGAGGATCTTCTTGCGTGAAATACGCGTTCTCTCCAGCGACGAACGGCATGTAACACAATGCCTCATGTCATCAGACTAACCAAGAATATTCGCAATTTGAAATGGCCAGCAATCAGTCCGGATATCAATCCCATCGAAAACGTTTGATAGGAGTTGAAGAAGAAAGTTCGCCAAAAGGCTCCAATAAACAAAGTTGAGTTGGCTACAGCAGTCAAAGAAAGTTGGAAGATTACTGAACATTTTTTCTATTTTAATCTTATTCAGTCGATGCCTAAACGGATTAATGCTGTGATTAAAGCCAAACGGGGTGCTACACAGAGTATTACACAAACTTAGTATTTGATTTTTATTTGAATATGTTTGCTTATTCCATAATTTTTTCAACACTTGCCGTATATTCCTTATTTTTTTCCAATATCAACTGTTAAGTCAACAGTGGCTTTTGCGCTTGTTTTTTCGTTATATAAATATCATTATTTATTTAAAATAAAGAGAATGAGACATTCTTTCATGTTATTACTATAGTTTTTCATTTGGATTATACGTTGAATCAACAGTAGATCCTGGAATCAAAAAACTGAAGATAACCAATGCATATTCCATAATTTTTGCCAGGGATTGTAGAATGAGTTATTGTAATTTTAAATTTACTATTCCATGCTATTGAAATCGTTTCCAGAGAAATTTTAAATTCCAAATTCTAAATTCAATTGATATACTATCATTTCAATTTTCATTTTGGGGTTTGTAAAAGCCCAAAGTGGAGGGAACTTTTACCATTTCACTTTTACCATTTCACTTTTACCATTTCAGCATGGCAAATGCTAGGATTTATCGACAAAAACCTAGGATTTACCGGTTTTTAGGTAGACTTTTACACTAATCCATTATTTGGCAAGCAAACAGTATCCAGACTAGAAAAACAATCGATTACAGAGCTTGTAGAGGCCAAAGAGCATTAACTAGCTCTGTTAATAATCCTTAGAAAAAGATTTCTATTCAACTATGTCCGCATAAATTGAAAAGTTTGGTTTTTAGGTAACATAACATTTTTCCCGTCAATGAAACCTGAATTAGAGACATCAGTAAAAGGGTAAAACACTTTTACTCTGTCCCCCTAAAATTTAAATTTAACTTGTTCAAATTTATAATTCAGTACACTTTCCCTCAAGACTATATCAAAATTCTATTTTTCTATTTTTAAGGCAGTAAGGTTTGAAATGTTACGCAAAACTTTTAAGATAAGATGTAATCTATTTAAAACAGTAAATGAGAATTCTTTGTTTCCCTCGACTAATCGATACACCGAAAGGTTAAAAGCGTACAAGACAGAAACACATTGGAGACATTGCGCAAAAAGTAGGGATTTCACCATCACAATGTTCCATACAAGATGTTTTTTTGTTCTGTTGTTGTTTTATTAGGGTTTTTGGTTTCTTTTTTATCCGGTTCCTTACAGTGCTAAGTGCTTGAGCAATTTTCAAGGCTTTCATTGTCGTATTGTAGGAAAGAATGAACGAAAATTTTCATTGTCCTTTACGAGGATGGGATTTTCTTGTAACCTTGTTTCTTTTGCTACTTTCACCTTAGCAAACACTGCTAATTAGAGGTGAGTCAATTGCTGCTTTAAAAAAAAAAAAGAGCATGCTATCTTTATAAAAATGAATCATTAATTCATTAATCAAATACGGTAAACAAATGAGTAAAATTGTTTTGTAGGTGCTTCTTCTGAAACAGTTATGTAAAAATGTTTTCGTTAATTTAAAATAAAAGGAAATCTGCTTTATATAACTTATGGATAGCTTTTTAAATAAACCAAAAAATGTCCTTTTAATTTTCTAGTAATTACTGAATGTCATCAGTATCTAATTAAGTTGATGGCACTGCAATGATTAAATGTTTTCACTATCAACTTTAATGTAATTATTTATGCATCCGGATATTACCGTTTTCACAGTTTTCACTACTTTTTGCATTTTCAGGTTTTTCTTTTTTTCAATCCGGCTAAATTGCAGATTTAGCATTTTTCATTATTCTAAACTTTTAAACAGAAACAACTATTTGCACTTTAGAGTGCACTTAAAATTAATACATGTCAACAAAAAATGTTTGCTTGCACACCCGCTCTTAAAAGAGCACACTCGTTTAACTGAAACATGCGATTTTCATTTAAAAGCATAATGAAAATCCGTCATTAGAATAAAATCTATGATCCTCATTAATATTACCGAGCAGACCTAATGAGGAGTAAGTAACGAAGTCTTTCGTTGCTTTTCAACTTATTTAATTAAATTTTATTATGCAAAAATATACTATACTCAGTTATCATCGTTTAATCATGTTTAGTAAAATGCTTTTAATTCACCTTGGAGGCGATAATTATTTTTGTAGCAATGCATTCATCATCCTGTGAATCTTGCAATTTAAAATTCTTTTTCATGTGGAGCAAAAAGCATGCACGCCTTTTAACTCGGCTCTATTCATTAAATTTCTGAAAATTTATAACGTGCTAATTATCTTCACATTTCATTTTATTCAATCCTAAATTTAACGAACATTATATAATTTTCGAAATTTTTCTAAATAACAAGCCTTTGGTTTCGTCTCACCCGTCATTTAACCTAGCTCTGACTCCAGACTTAATGAAACCATTTCACATCTTCCATAAACTGTGACTTTACAGTAACAAACAAAACGAATAGCTAAGATTGTTGCTTATATTATCTTTTACGGCTAAATAAATTTCAAATGAAGAAACGTTAGGTTAGTTTAACTCAGACGAGGAGTACAAAAGCATGAGCAAAACTTGCATAAAATTTAATCCGAAACATTTTCATACAAGAATAAAAAAAATTGCAATAAAAATTTCATGAGACGAATTAATTAAAGAAAAGTAAACATTGAGTCAAAAACAAAAATTTAAGACTTGTCGAGTATAAATAACAACGGCTATAATGAAAACACGATGATGAGTTAAGAAGGGTGTGTTAGAAAAGTGACGACTGGAAGAGAGAACAAGGATAAGGCTTTCCAATTGTCGCATCGCGGGTTCAGATCCCGTCATAAGCATGAGAGTTTGCATCTCTGAAAAATGTACAAATAATCTAAAAGTTGGTTGCGCATAAAAAATTGAAAAAAAAACAACTTTAATACAGTGCTGGACATAATAATAGGACCAGTCGAAATACAAAACACAAAAGATTTTTATTTAATTTTTTAAATAGTTTCTGTTTTTTAACGTATAAATAATTTTATTTGTGAAAAGAAATAAAAAAATAAAAAAATAAAAAAAAAGTTATGACAAAATTTAGTTTTTTTGAATAATATAGAAAGCAGCGGACAAAATTTTAGGACCACCCTAAGAATAATGTATTTTTCCATAAAAATTTGCATGTCTGGTATTTTTTTACTGCAGGCTGCTTATTCATTGACAAAAAAAGAGAATCAATGTGATTTGACTGCAAACGAACAATGGGACGTGGTACAAAGTTAACTGACAAACAGCAAGCTCAAATTATTGCCTATAATAACTGTGGGAAAAGCGAAAGGGAGATTGCAGCATTAATTAACAGATCAAAGACTGTTGTGCATAATTTTCTACAAAATCCTGAGAAGTATGGAATGTTTGCCGTCCTGGAAGACCCAGTAAAGTGTCAGAAAGAGACAAACGTGCTATCCTTCGAATGGCATCAGATACTGGTTCAACATCATCAAGCATCACTTCATCTCTGAATCTTCCCGTTTTATCTAGAATAACACGCCGTATACTCCATGCATCCAAAAACCACGTGTATGCGAAAATGAAGTTAAGGCCAAAGTTAACTTCAAAACATATTAAAGACAGATTGGCATTTGCAAAACGGTATATTGGAAATAGTGAAATGTGGAGCCATACCATCTTCAGTGATGAAAAAAAAAATTAATCTGGATGGGCCTGATGGCATACGGTTCTACTGGCATGATCTTCGACGTTCAGAAAAAATTATTTCAAAACGTGTTCAAGGTGGAAGCAGCGTGATGATTTGGGCTGCTTTCTCAGCAAAGGGAAAATCAAGCTTAACGTTTGTCAAAGGGAAATCAACAGCCGACGATTATCAGGACATCTTAGGAAATTACCTGTTGCCATTTAGAGATGAATTGAATAATCCAGACATCGTATTTCAACAAGATAATGCACCTATCCACCGTGCAAAGTCAACGCAAGAGTGGTTTTGTGATCAAGGACTGGCTGTGTTGGACTAGCCAGCATGAAATCCTGATCTCAATCCAATTGAGAATTTATGGGGTGATCTTGTACGAAGTGTATACGCAAATGGAAAACAATTTGAGAATGCAAAAGACTTAAAATGTGCCCTTCAAAAAGCATGGGATGAGATTCCTTGTGAAAGACTGTTAAACTGGAGTCAGACAATGAAGTTTAACTGAAGTATTAAGTTTAAATGGTAAACAAACTAAATAATAATATTATTTATATTTTGGATCGTCAAACCTTTATAGGTCGCCGTTAGCGTGTCCGACGTTTGCCTCGTATTGTACTTCATCATTCGCCTTGAGCGTCTTGGAATTCAACTACCCAGCCTTCCTTCGAGAGCCGTGCCCATCCACAGGTTCCAATTCTACTAAAGATGAGCGGTCCTCCTTGAAATTGCCACAGGAAGAAGTCCCCGGCTCGCCATCTGATATTTAACAATTTAATGTTTCCGCATTGTCATAGATCATTATATAACCTTAACCACTTGAACTTTTTATTTCATTGAATTTGTTTTGGAATCAATTTTTGGATGCAACTTATGCTATAAATTATTATTCCAGAAGAAAATTAATTATGATAAAAATTTTATGCTTAAATTAATTCCCAGATATTATTCCCATTAAAGACTGTGACGAATAAAATTTTTGAAACATCCTGGTTGTCTCCCGTCCTCTTTCCTGTCGTACAACTTAACTACTCTGCTATTAGAAGTGAATTAAATTTTAATTAATTAAAAGTTGTGACAGCATTTTTACTAAATGTTTAACTTCGCATGCGCAAGCGTTACCAAGTTGTCTTTTGCATAATTTATTAGCCAAATGTATAGAGCTACTCTTATAAAAAGCCCAAGTAGAAGAAGTTGATGCTGGAGAAGAAGTGATACTGTTGTCCGATCCAAAAATAAAAATTTGGAGAAAAGCCCTTATCGTTTTGTTTATTTTTGAGAGCAACTGAAATTCAACTCGTTCTATCAACGATATCTTTCTGAATTTTCACGATATTTGCTTGGGCTTTTTATAAGAGTAGCTGTATACATTTGGCTAATATACAGTATTATGCAAAAGACATTCTGGTAACATTTAGTAAAAATGCTCATATTTCTCGTATTTAATATTTTTATATTCTGATTGCAGGATGTTGTCTCTACTGTTGTTTGTCAAGTTTCCTGAAAATGGCATTACTTTGGCTGTATGTTATGAACAAAACACTTACGAAAGCATTTCGATTTTTTTTAAAGAAACCTTAATATCTCCATGACTATACGTGCTATTCTCATACAAGTGAACACAGATAAGTAAAAGAAGCCTCATAAGCAAATGCTACAGCTAATGCATTTCAAGTATTATTTTTTACAGGGTGATCCCAAACATTATTTTTTTTTGTTCAATCCGTTACTGATCCCTGTTTGCCTTCGGGACCAAACCTTCGATGGAATATATGATGTGTAACATGCTCTTTACTTCCCTGAAGTTTCAGGAGAATTCGTCACGTATTTTTCTAAATATTCGACAAAACGTCTAAAATCGAAAGTGTCTGATTACTTTTGGATAGATAGTGTAACTCCACGATGATCATATACGATGAAGAATCCTACACAAAAATGTCGACAAGATCTTTAAGCAGCGCAAATCTTGAACGTTCATGGATATCGAACACTACAAAAACGACAAACCAGACCCTCCGAAGATGACAGCCAGGATCAAAATCCACAAAGAAACCGCACCCATCAGGCCAGTAACACAAGACCGGCGCCAGTCTATCTTATAGCTAAAAAAAGGGTATTCATCCTAAAACAAAAACTCGTCTTAAGGAATACATTCACTGTTAAGAACTCGATTCATGCCGCACAGAAACTGCTACTTCTAGATATCAACGAAGACTCAAGGCTGATGTCACTCGACGTAAGTAACCTACACTCAGTGGCCAGATTATTAGGAACACCCATGACTAAGCAAATCCGCTGGCATAGTAATTATTACGTATCAGTTGGTCACGTGACAATCGGTACCAATATTAAGCGAGAACCCACCTGTCAACAGCAAATGGCTTGACCGTCACCATAGGGAAAACAAAGGATCTGAGCGACTTCGAGCGCGGATGAGAGTTGGTGCCCGGCGAGGTGAACTGAGTATTTCCGAAACCGCACTCTTCTAGGCTTTTCCCGAAAAACCATTTCAAAGGTTTACTAGGACTGGTTAAACAACCAAAAAACAAACAGCTAGACACAAGCCTGTGGTCGCAGACGACTCGTCGATCCAAGGGGTGAGCTTAGGATGGGAATGGCTAGTTCGTGCGAAAAGAAACGTCACGAGTCGTCAACTAACCGTGGAATATGACACTGGACCGCAGAATAACATCTCTGAACGCACTACAAGCCGTACAAGGCAAGGACAGGCTACAACAGCTGACGGCCAGTCCGGGTACCTTTGATCTCCACCCAAAACCACAAAAAAACGTCTCCAACTTGCCCGTGATCATCAACACTGGACCGTCGACGACTGGAAGAAGGTCTGTTGATCGGATGAATCCCATTTCCTATTACATCATGCAGATGGCCGACGCAGAATTTGGAGACAACAGCATGAAGCGATGAACCACTCCTGTCTGGTTTCCACTGTTCAGTCTGGTGGAGGCTCTGTAATGGTCTTAGAAATGTTTTCCTGGCATATTCTTGATCCGCTGATACCTGTAGAATAACGGCTTAATGATCGTGCTACTTGAACATTGTTGCCGACCACGTTCATCTCTTCATGGCTATTGTGTTTCTTCCATCGGAAGGATAACTTCCAGCAGGACAATGCTCCGTATCCCAAGGCTCGTATCATCATGGAATGGTTCCAAGAGCACGATAATGAATTCAACTTATCCTATGGCTACCACAGTCCCCGGATTTGAACCCAATCAAACATCTTTGGGATGAGATGGAACGGGTTATTCGAGGCATGTCCACCACCATCCAATAAGCATCAACTGGGAGGAGCTGTTGCATCCGCATGAACAAACATCACGGAACAATGCTTCCAGCGGCTAATTGAATCCATTCCACGGCGAATTCGTGCTGTTATAGCTGCTAGGGGTGGCGCAACACAGTATTAGGGGGGTGTTCCTAATAAACTGGCCACTCAGCGTATATACAAACGTGCCCGTTGAAGAAACTGTAAAAATAATGGAAGAACAACCAACAATGACCCCCAACGAGAACGAAGATATCGTCAACCTACTAAAAACTACTAGTGGCGGGCAGGCTTACAGCCTGTGAAATTCAATTTTGCACATACAGAATGCCATAGTAGCATCACACACGCGGCAGAATAATGTGTTTTGAATTTTGCGCAGACAGAATGCCATAGGTACGCGAGGCATGTAAAAAAAGCAGACTTTATAGGAAGAAAGATATGCCAATAAAACTACTTCGTATTCAGCAATCAGATATACCAACAGTATTGTTGGCGAATTCGAAAACACCAGAATCTTAAAATTAAAATATATTAATCATATTATATAGGAAGAACTAAACGCACTTCAAATAACGCTAAAATAGCATACAGCCGCAATTAGGCTGCACCCGGAGAAATCAAACTATGCCACCCATATAGTTAGTTAGTAAACAACAAGCACCAATTAGGACGTATCGACGAAATTATAGAGATAGTAGAAAAATACAAAGAACCAAAGAAGATTGAAACACTAGAAAACCTTGAAAAACAAATGGCTAGCAACAAAGAAAGTGGAAGACTAATCAACATCCAAACCAACAACGATTTGGCACTATTAATTAAAGGAATAACAAAGAATTGGACAATCCATAGAGAAAAACTTATTTTTTGTTGTTGTTGTTTTTTTTTTAATCAAATATTCATTTCTCTGTAAACAATTATTTGCTCGTGTTTAATCTTTTGAACATTATACCATTATGCCATCACTTGTTTACTTTGCTGTAACCCTCCCCCCTTACCACAAAATTGGATTATCCTCAACCAATCATTGCAAGAGGAAGTACTCTTTATCCTCATATTAATCATTATCCTCGTAATTGCCTCTCACATCTTTGGATTATCAAGTCTGAACCTATTTTTGTAACCGTCCACTCTCATGATTGGAACGTTCTACGACCAATCACTTGAGGAGGACCCCTCCTTCATATAAATTAGGGCACACCGTCCGCAAATTAGGCAGAAGATAGTTTTATAACCGAAACGCTTATCTTATGCATTAAAACGTTTGTTGATTCATAGAACCTTTATCTCGTTAATTATCGATTACAATAGAACCAGAAGTAATGAACCAGAGCCAGTGGAAATAATTAAGTAATTCTTAAGGAAACAGTATTCATCCAAAACGAAAAGGTGGCCTGGTCACAAAATAAACTCGTGATAGTTGTGAGAAAGGGGAGTCTCTAAATTAAAAGAAAATTGTGATTCATGGTAATTTTAAGTCCATGATGGAGAAATTAGGCATCTCAGAAAGACGTTCCCTGGAATGTTCTGGAATCCACCTGTCTTCACTTATTCGATGATCAGGTTTGGTCTGAGTAAATCATTATGCTCCTTGTCAGTTGTACAAAATGAAACGAAAAGAAATGAAAAATAAGAAGCATATTGCTGCAGCTAAGCTTTTCAAAAACCACTGATTTCATGTTAAAGTTATTTTATATTAGGACTTTATTTCTAATTTAATTATTCAACCATTTTTCAGTTATATCATTTCTTCAGAATAAAGAAACTGGTCTAACATAAATGATACGGTCAACTATTTTTAATGCTGACGCGGTTCGGTGTTATACCATTATCACAGGCAAAAGAATTAGAAAACAAGGTGAGAATGACTTGGAGAATTGATTCATTAACAGGATCAAGGGTGTCACCAATCAAGACTTACTAAACAGATAAAGGAATGTCTGAAGATGAAAAGGGTGGTTTTCGAAAAGCTTAATTGAAGTGAAGACAGGTGGATTCCAGAACATTCTATGGAAGCCTCATTTCTGAGATGCCTAATTTTTCCGCCATGGACTGTAAAACTTTAATGTTGTGTTGTGGCGAACTTGTGTTAATAATTTTGAATAAAACAGAACGTTATCCGTCACTTTTACAGTTCTGTATTTCCATCTAGACATTTCCACAGAAAATCTTAGATCTGTGAATGATGAACATGGTGAAACTAACATTTTGATTAGATAATGTAAATTTCTGCCAAGAATATGTTTTTCTTAGATAAATTTGTAGACAGCTAACTCATACATCCATTTCCCTAAACCTTGATACAAAAATTACGAATATAGTCTAAACTATAACAAGAAAGAAACCCATAAGCGAATCATTCCAAATCTGTACCAAATTTTAGTATCTTGAGATTGCAGTAATGTATATAAAGCAAAAATATTATTATTAAAATTGAGAATTATAAAATTAGAAACGTGCTTTAATAAGTGGGTACTATGAAAATCAATAAAACGCCCCTGAAGAAACAAGGAACGCTTAAAGTTGATAGAGAAAAAACACTTTGCCCATTCACGAATATTCTCATTGTACTTTAGGAACTGGTACCTAAATTTCAATACCTTATGGGCTACATATTCTTCATTTAAAAATCTAATGTTAAGATGTTAGTTATTAAGTACTCCAAGAATAAAAGAGCTTTTTGGGATACTCGTCAAATATCGTAACTAAAGCACAATGGAGAGCTTAATAACGACAAAGCTCTTTTTTCTTACCGAATGTAAAAGCTTTCTGGATGCCATTATTTATGCTCTTTTTAAAAACTTCTAATGGTTCAAACTGTAGCCATTCGAAAGCAATTAAATTTGCTCCGATGATGAATCTCATCCAAACAATTGTGGGCGAGTACCTCACGGAGTACCTCCTAATTATAGAATTAAGTACAATAATACAAGCTCGCCGATGAGAATTGATTAAATGAAATAGTTATTTTAATAACAAAATAGAATATTGATACTAAGAGCCTAAATGAATCTAATATAGCTCGCATATTACGCATGACAAAGTACTTTTATCATATTATGATGCCTATACTTTATTCTTTATTGCGCATTCAATAAATATTTCACGATGAAATCGATTTCAATGAAAATTACATTGCGATATATATGTAATATCCTAAATCGATAATCTAAATGTATAAATCTAAAAAAAAAAAATGAAATGCGTGCATTCTGACAGGAACAAATTACTTTAAAATCTTTGCTCTGTTTAGAAAGTTGAAAAATCACAGGGGCTAGATTTTTAACTCACATTTGGTTAAATCGACAATGGAATTTCCACAAAATTGGCGTCGTCTGTCCATTTGTTCATTCCTTCGTTTTAACGACATTTTTCTGTTGGTGTTCAGAAAACGCATTTGCTTCATCACTTGAGAATAATGACTTGGGCAGTTTGATTAGATTGCTTTTTCCTTTCATTTGATAGAAAGTAAACAAGCGTTCTATGCTTTAAAAAATATCGATTAGCTGATGATTTATAGATGAACCATCATTAGATCTTGGCAGGCAAAACGCCGAAGATCAACAAAAACAAGTTGGACGTCCTAACGGAAGAGAAGCAATTTGTTTTTAATTCTGCTCTCGTTAGACAAGACAGACCCCTGCAGACCAGTATAGTTGTAGCGATACAGCCCTAGCAATAGGATGAAAACTGCACTCACATAAAGACAGATAGCTAATGTCGAAATACTAAAGCTATAGAAATAGGAATGGCCAGATATTGTAAATAAATCGATTATCCTGTGTCTGCGGGTAAGCATTTATCATTATGTGTTATTTTTCTTCCTCTTTGTTCTTAGGAAATTGTTTGACTTAGCAACGCTTTCGTTCGATTTCTCTTCAGGTAAACTATTGATTGACATGTGTTCATGTTATATGCATATAGCGCTTAGTTCCCACGAATTTGCTTCAAATCGCTTTCTCCTTTTTTAATTCAGGGATTTTAATGAAAGTAAATAGTTATTGTTTCATTCAGGGAATAATATTATTATTTTTATTTTTATCTTTGATGTTTTTAACTACACATCGACGCATGCTTTTGAAAGCTGTGTTTCTGAAATAGCTCAGATAGAATCATATAAATGGATTTATTCTGAATGGAAAACGACTGGCTTTGAAACTTTGAATCTATAATCGATCAGTCGCTTTGTACCATTGTAACAAGGAATTTTATCCGAAAGTGAAAATTCTATGAAATGAAACAGTTCCATATAAATAAATATACCGTAATCAAATGTAAGTTTTTTGTTTTAAAATAATATGAGTCAGAAACACAGCTTTCAAAAGCATGCCTCGTTTTCATGAATTAATCAAACAATTCTTTGAAGAGAAATCTCATTTATAAACGTCATTTATAAAAAAGATATAATTTTCTTATATTGAAATATATTGATGAAATAATAATCATCCTCCCTCTAAATTATAAAAGATATCGTAAATAAAATTTGGTTACACTAAATTCTTATTCTAGTTAAAAAGGTTTGAATATTCTTAATGCGTGTTTATTTAAATTTTTAAAAACTATTTTATTTTCGTATTTAATTTTCACTTTAAATTTCAAAAACTTCTCAAATTTTAAGGCGTAACATTTTTAAAAGGAAGTGTGCGTTAGCAAAAAGACTTTTTTGAAAAGGAAAAATGCATTTCTTTTTGTTTTATGCGAGCAGCAATACCTCAGTTACTCAATAAAAATGGCATTAAAAAAAAAGCTAAGATAATCAAAAAAATTTCAAGACTTCAACGAAAATTGTTGATTATAGAAACTTCAAATTAAATTTTCTAAGGGGGAAAAAATTGAAATTTTTGCAATATACGATTCTCCAAATTACTTCCTATACAACAAATTTAATGACAAAAATCAATATGACATAAAGAAAATGACGAGTTTTAGTAAAATTTTTTCTATAAGCGCTTTTATTTTCTTCTATACGGTAAATTTTGCTTTCACCGGCGTAGCCAGGATTTATGTCACTAGGAAGTAGAAGGCTATCCACATTACGTGCAATACATAAGCGAGTAAATTAAATGCAAAATTCAGTCATAAAAACCAGCTACGTCTTTGCAGAATAAAGATAATGTCGATACTTCAAATTTTCTCCGTGTATGTCTTATTATTTTTATCATTAATCAAGTACTTTACTATTCCTCTCGGCTTAACTCCCATTTTTGCTAAGTTCTAATGATATGCATGTAAACAATTTGTTTAAGTTTTGATGCAAATTAACAAGTGCAAAATTAGTGCACCACAAAGAATCCAAGATATAAAATGCCGGATACGTATTTTGAAGGCATAAAATTTATTTCAGTCTCAATTTTGCCATAAGAATGAAGGTGTCTTTTTATGGTTATTCCATAAAATAGTTTCCGAGTTACGCATTCAAAATCGTAACAGTGCTCACATGTTGAGTGCGTAACTCGGACTACTCGTTGAAATTCAATCAAATTTTAACTGTATACAGAATTTTATGTACCCTATTATTCCTCCAAGATTCATTATTCTAGGCCTTGCAGAACCTGAGTTATTAACTTGTAGATCTTGGTGGCGGAATTTCTATAGATATGAATATATTCATATCTCAGCGTTCAAATTAGGACCCACATTGTATTAGAAGAAAATGTTCATTCTGGTCACCTCTGTCATTGTTTACAATTATACACACTTTTTCAGAATCACCCTGTATACAGAACAACCAGCGAGTAAAACATAGACTCCTCAACAAACAAACAGGAACCAAATATTGCCATAACCAGGGTAAAATTTTAATAAAGTAGACTACGATAGAAGATAGAAAACAAAGAAAAGAGATTGAATTCGTTTTCTTTGCTTCATTTTTCTTTTTTTTTTTCATAATTAATTTATTGTTTTGTTGGATTTATTTTATTATTTTTCGTTACAGTTTTGCCTCTGAGCTGTTTGATCTTATTGAACCATGTTTAGAAAACAATACAAAATGTCCCCATTGCATGATTGACAGCTAAACCATTACGTTCAAACAAAATACATTATTTTTCTCAAGTTTGCTATCCTGCAACAATACCCTCAACGACGAATAGCTAACGTTGACCCAGCAATGGCGAGATACCTTCTTTGCCGTATTAAACGAACTCAGCAATATTTTTATTTTATAAATTGGCTCGAATAATTTCTACACAATTTCGAGTTCACATTTTGCCGTTAGCAAATCTGTTTACTTCCGTTTCGAAGTTGTTTCTTTATAGATTTTTCATTAAAAAAAATTATAGTTTCAAGCAAAAGGAAGATTTATTTCATTTCTAGATGATTTCTTATAGATTTTATTTTTGGTTACTTGTTCTTGTTCTCATTAAATTTTATTGCTTAGTATGCTTTAGTAAATTTTTCAAAATAAAAAAGAAACTCGTTTAATTTTTCTATGGCGTGGTTAGCTGTAGAAAAATAAAGCTTTCTATCATCTCGAATTATTTCATCTTCTGTCATTGAATAAATTGATAACTTAATTAAGGATACTTTTTCTAGAATCGAGTTAAATCTTCGCAAGAAATCTGTATAAAATTGATAAACTCCAATATCGTTTCACCGATCACCATGAAAGTTGGCACATGTGTTTAATTCTCTACTAGATGGCGCTACAGCATTTATATTTCAGGTTGCAAAATTTCATCAAAAAAGAGCGCGAGCAACGCCGGGCTTATCAGCTAGAAGTAATTAGACACTGATCGTTGAAATTTTGGAACTGAAATTTCAGTAAAACGCAATCCATAAAATCAGAAAAATTAAAAAAGACTGAAATAACCTTAAAGGAAAAAAACAATCGTTGAAACATTTATCATCGATATTTCATAGATCAAAGTTGTTTTGCATAAATAAAGTTGATCAGACGCCCCGAAAGTTTTTGATAGGTATAAATAATTATCTATTAAATTATTTATAAATTATAAAGAAGTGCTAACATCTTTTTTAGTTCAGTACTGTTACAATGCTTAAAAATTTATAAATTTACATGTGCCGGAAAATTCTTTTATTTTTTATTACAACGAGGGAACATACTCTTCATTTCTTAAAAACCAAATTCACAGTTTGCGCTTACTTTGTACTTTGTGCGTAATTTAAAATTTCCATTGCGCCGCAATGGACAAAAGTTTAGAATAATGAAAGTCGTTGGACAAAAGTTTGGAATAATGACATTTGAAAATCAGAAAATTTTATCAGTACTGAGTAGAACCACCACGGATTCGAGCAACGATGAAATTAGGCGTTTGGATGTTGCTGATTGAATTCATCGCCAACAAACACGAAGTGCCTTCTTTAATTCTGCGATGTTGGTCGGCCGTTCTCACCAGTTTCTTCAAAATAGCCCAGATATTCTCAATGAGGACAAATAGTCTGGGCTTTTGGCAGGCCACTCCAAGCGTTGAAAGTTGTGTTCTCTGAACCAATCGTTGACAGTCTTTGGTCGATAGCAATCAGCATTGTCGTCTTGAAAGATGACGTCGTCGTTATCAAAATAATCTTCAGGTGTTTTCATCAGGAATCTGTCCAAAATCTCTTTATATACATCGCCATTTACTGCCCTAGTGAGAATTACAAGTACTCCTTTTCCCTTATGAGTAATAGCACCTCATACCATTACTCCCTGAGAAAATTGGTTGTTGTTCGCAAACAGTTCTCTTGGAATTTTCCATTGACTTGTTTCAACACAAACTGTCCATTATAATCACCATGCGCAAAGTTCTACTTTTTTCTGAGAATATAACCTGTTCCCGATCAGTCACAGTCCATTGCTTATGAGTTTTAGCCCATTTCAGTCGCTCTGCTTTCTGCTTTGATGTTGTGAAGGGTTTGGTTTTTGCTTTACGCGATTGCAGCCTTTCTCTGCGAACCTTCTTCGAGTCGTCTTGTCAGAAACGTTAGCTGCACTGTCCCATGATGCATTAATTTCCTTGAAGAAGAAAAGCAGTTGTTTTTCTTCACCATCTCATCAGATTTTGATCTTCTCTTTCCGTTCTTGAACGAGGTCTCCCAGTCCGTTTGCAGTAGCTTCAAACTTTGCAAGAATTTTCGAAACATTCCCTGGAGTGCTGTTTACTGTTTTGGCTATTTCTTTCTGTGTTTACCTTTAACGATGCAAATGAACAACCAACTCCTTCTTTTCAGAACTCAGTTCCTTTACTTAACCCATGATTGTCGATCAAGAATAATGCCATCAGCATGTGAAGAGGCCTATACAACTCAATTTTATACCTAAAGCCAGTAGAACATTCGAAAATAAAGCTTTTCTAATTCGTTGTGTCTGCAATATTCAAATTTTTGGACTATTCCAAACTTTTGTCAAGGGTAATTCATTATTCTACACTTTTGTCAAATGAGGTGCAACGGTAAACGTAATTTATGTGGAAAGTAAGTGCAACTTATGCAATTTGTTTTTAGTAATTAATGCGTTTGTTCCCTCTTTATAATAATCACATCAAATCACATATTCCAAACTTTCGTCCAGTATTTGTACATCCGAGACAGAAAAGATACTTGAGTTAATCATGTCATTTTCTAAACATGACCAGTCAATTTCGCAGCGCCCTCGGTGGGAAACATTTTTCTGAGGTACGCTTATATGATCAGAGTTTCCTTCTCTCTTATATCTATCTCTATGAGTGCTGTCGATAAGATTTTACATATTAATTCGGTTTTACTCTATCGGTTTATATGCAAAACTAAATATCCCATGTGCTTGTTAATTTTTCGTACATCATAAAATAGTTTTAATTACTTTACGTTTTCGCCTTGAATTTATTTATACAAATTTAGAACCATTTTTATTCTTACCTCCCATAATCCCTTAGCGCCCATAATCCTTTGGGCCTAAAAATCATGAACTTCAAGAGCAAAAAGAATTTTTATACTAAGAACGGAAGATATGAAGTGATTTCAATTGACATCACTGGGAATCGCCAGAGCAGAAAGGGTTAATATTAAATTATTCAAATAAAACGATAAGATTTTTTAATGAGCACTTTAAAATTACAAAATAAATTTCGTCATTAAATCTGAATTTCCAAATTATATGGACGGGAGAGTAAAACTTGGAAACCAGGAATAAGTTTAAAGGAAGTGTGTTTGTTTTATTTATATTTATGTTTATCTCTATTATCATTAATTTTTATTCGGAGAATTCTTCTTTGTAGTGTTTGCCAACACCCCCTCCCCGAGTTAAATCCCATTTAAAGTAATTGCGCAAACATTTTTAAATGTCAGTAAAAATCAATAAATAATTTACTCAGAAAATTGAAAGGCTGGATGATATTTTCCCATTAGGAAGTAAAATCAATTGTTTGTTGTGGCGCCGGCTCTTGTTGGGAAAACAATTTCATTTTATGCCTTTTTTAAAAAAAGATGTTTATCCTGGAATTCCACCGTAAATATTTATTCAGAAATGCAATTTAATTTGAAAGTAATTTCAGTTAAACGACTTTTTAAAAACGATTTAATATTAAAAACTAGCAGAGGACCCGGCGTTGCCCGGGATAATTATACTTGTTGGTAAGTAAAACAATCTCAAGAAGTTAAATTATAACTCCAAATTGGTTAAATAATAACCCAATCAATACAACACAGAGTGAAGGGCTATCCATTCTAAGAAAAATCAGAAAGACAGATGATATACCAGGACTTTATTTACCTCTTGTTGACTTGCCTCAGATTAAAATGATATCCATCTTCACCACCGGGGAACATCACTGGATACTTTAGAACCAAGTTTTTCTTGCCCTTGACGTAGAAGCTCTTATACCCTCTTGCTCTATTCGAAACTCCAGTTGTTCAGATGTTTCCAATACCCGTATAGATTTTCCTGTTTGAGCTGCAGAGTTTCTCTGACCAATACTCGTTCTTTCTCTTTCCTTTCCAGGCACATAAATTTTTGCCAGTCGTCTGGATGTTTGATAGGGAGCTCAAGGGAGACACGTGTGACTCCTTTTCCTCCTCAATAGACGCTGCCTTATGTATGTTCTGTCACTGCATCGTCATTTAATGGTCATTAGTAATAATTCTTAGAAACGAACGTTCAATCTCATTATCAGCATCTCAGTTTCCAAAATATTCACATTTACACAGATATAGTCAAAATGTATTTTTATGAAATGTATTTTATATATCTGCTGTGCTACCAAATAAGCTAGGTATAACCCCGGCGAGGCTCTGACTCTTTGTTTTTTTGATTAAATTTTGAAATATCTAAAAAATAAACACATGAAAACGCTTAGAATTAATACAGTAAAAATTCATAATGAAAATTCGAAAAAAAAAAAAACATTTTTAAAGGCTCACAATGGATGGACCTCTCCAAGTTATGCCACTGCTAATCTAAATAATTTCTTAGCCACGTAATCTTACTTAGAAGTACACTTGATGTTGTTGCAATTTCCACTCTTCTCTCGATGTCTTGAAGCAAAACTTGGCCATTCATCACTTTCTATTGTCTAGTGGTCACCGATTTTTCTATTTACCTGCTTACCATTTGCTCAATGCAGCACGGAGCTAAAGGAGTGCGTCCTCTGTCGTCTTTCGCAATAGTCTGCTAACTCTCCATTATCTCCAGTTCATGGTCATTTTTAAAGATTTTCAAGAAATTGTTAAGTACTAAGAACTCTCAATTCTAAGAAAAGCCCGAATAACAGGAATTCTATGCATTGTTACAAATTGAAACTTATCTATATTGCACAAACTTTGCCTTGCATTGTTGGTCTTGAGATATATATTGTTGATCCCTGCATAGTGTTGGTGAATTGCGAGTTGATACCATTGTTAATAACTGCTGTTGCACTAACTTCTCCTTGCATTGCTGGTCATGAGATATATATTGTTGGTCTTTGCAGAGCGTTTGTGAATTGTGTTGATACCATTGTTGCACGATCTTTGCCTTGCATTGTTGGTCATGAGATATTTCTTATTAATATGCCCTGCCATCATTATGAATATAGATTTATTTTCGATAATTATTATTTTTTTTAAATCTGAAGTAGTCAGTGACCTTCATCATGCTTTGAAGGTCAAGTATGCAAAATTTCATCAAGATCGGAATAAAACTGTAGATTCGTATAAAAAACAAACCCACAAACAAACATTCTTCTTTATTAAAATGTCTAAAAATCTTATGTGGATAATGCCGATCTATATAACTTAAGAAAAAAATAAAACTTTTTTTCCACAACGAAACAGGAAATGAAAAAACATAACAAGAAAAAGACAGAAAATAAAATGAAAAAATACAACCTGAGTCTGAGGTTGTATTTTTTCATTTTATTTTCTGTCTTTTTCTTGTTATGTTTTTTCATTTCCTGTTTCGTTGTGGAAAATAAGTTTTATTTTTTTTCTTAAGTTATACATTCTCCTTTATATATATAGAATATTCATATAAACATAAAGGGCAATAAATCCTGGGATTTTATATTTGTGAAATGAGTGACTGAGTGACATAATCGATCGGAGCAAGGAGAAAAATGAAAATGAGCTATAGTATTAAACTAAGTAAACAGAAAAATAATTATTTTTATCTGTAACTAGAAAACTGATTACATAATGCATCCGGATGGGAAAAGACAAATAAACTTTCTGAATGTCGCAATCTTTGTTTTGTTATTATGATTAATAATTCGGCAACAGGTTTTATATGGAGAAATTCGTAGTTTCGTCTGTAAGTTGAGAGAAAGTATTTGAGAAAAGAAAACGAGGAAAAAAAAACGTATAGCGAGATTTAAATGGAAGAAAAACTTCAAAAACGTGATATCAGGTGTCAGTAGTAATCAAAAATTTGTAAAATGCGAAAGGAAAAAAAATATGCCTTCGAAGCCGAGTTCGAACCTGCAATCTCAGATATAGCGTAGAGAAACATGTTGTATTATGTATTATCACGACCAGCTGGATACAAATCCATTAGTGGTATTATTTATATGGCTATATTTTTGATTATAAATGTTTATTTAATTGTATGGATAATATTTATTTTTAATCATGATATTTGGAGAATTAACTCTAGTTTTTATTTATTAATTTCTTATTTGTTGATTAAGTCTGGAGCTGTCAAAGGAGCTGTTTAATTATTATAATTAAAAATATTTATAATGGGCAAATTAAAATATGTTTAATAGAATAATAACGACTTCTAAAAGCAATGCTAAATTTTTATTTTACAACTTAACCACTACACCTACATTTAGAAAAAAGAAGAAAAGATTTCAAATGTTTGCGAAAATATAGTAAGAGGGCGTTTTGAAAAGTTTTGCCTCCATGGCTGTAACTTTTTTATTTGGTAACCGGTTTTCAAAATTCTTTTTGTACCTGCTACTTACATTTGTCCTCTAATGTAATGCACTATTCACTTTTCGACATAGTCCCCATCCTTTTCCACGCACTTGCGCTAACGCGTGACTAGTCGGGCGAACCCGAAGGAGAAGAATTCCGGGGATGTTGTCGACACCAGGATTGAATGGCAACTTTCGCCTTGTCGTCAGAACGAAATTAAGGTGCTCTTTCATCTTTGGGAAGAGGTGAAAGTCGCAAGATGCAAAATCTTTCATCTTTGAACTGCAGATGCTACAACGCTTCTTGTGTGTAGCGACTCCTGTGCGGGCGGGCGTTATCGTGCTGCAGAAGAGGGTCCTGACAACAGCCCCGGAATTCTTCTCTGACGGGTTCGCCCGACTACTCACGCGTTGGCGCAAGTGCGTGGAAAGAGATCGGGATTAACTTGTAAGTCGAAAAGTGAACAGTGCATCACATAGAACAGTACTTCTCAAACTTTTTTCAACAAGTACCACTCCGTGAGTTGACTGTTAAACTGAAGTACCACTGTCAATGAATCGATAATTTACGTCCATGCTTGGCATGAAGAAAAAGTAAAAAAGTACCACACGAGTACCATTTGACATGGCTTGAAGCACCACCAGTGGTACGCGTAGCCTACCACAGTTTGAGAAACACTGACATAGAGGACAAATGTAGCCTAAGTATGATGTACAAAAAGAATTTTGAAAATCGGTTACCAAATAAAAAAAAAGGTACAGCTATGGAGGCAAAACTTTTCAAAACGCCCTCGTACATCAGCAGAATTCGCGAAAATATACTACATTTGCGAAATATACTATATCATTTTCAGATAAGACGTTGATTGTTGGACTTAAAGGTGAACACGAAAGAAGATGACGCTTTAATTTGGTATGTTTTGACAAACATTTGAAGTCTTTTCATCTCTTATTTTTATTTGTAATTTTAGCCCGTAATGATGGTGTAGAAACACCGAAACGCGTAGACAATATGTAAAATAAAACGGAACCAGTTATTATTGTACACGTACTAGTATTTAGCATTGGATATCAAATAGCATTGACCTCTATAGATATCATAAATATATTTTCGCCCGTTAATGGCCATATCCGCCTTAAAGTATTTAGTACGCGTGTAAAATTTCAAAGTAATATTTTTATTACCATAATAACAATTCGACCAATTCGACGTAAGATGTCAGATCTGATACGGTATATGAGTCAAATGAAGATTAGACCTCAGATTTTCTAACCAGGCGGAAACTTCATCAAAAATGAATCATCATATTCTTAGGTTTGCTTTTAAGTTTTATTTCACTAAATAAGAAAACACCGAAATTTGTTTAATCAAGTTTTCACTAGTGTTAACCATATCGAGTGCATTTTGAAATTAAAATTAACGGCACGAAATGAACCCGCTGAGGCTAAAAAAAAATAAAATTAAACTGGTCATATTTTCCATATACTTTTATTTATGCGACATTTTTTTCTTTCATGAATATCTTTTCCAATGTGTTTGTTTCCTCCGTTGAATTCCCACTGATAATTTCAAAGCGCAAACATTATGGAAATATTCGCGTGATACTTAAATACAATAAACACTTTCATAGTTTTACAATGACCGCTACAATAAAGTCTAAAATTATCTTTCATAAGAATGCGAACAAATAACCCGAAATTGAGTGTAAACACATAATCATAACAACTTTTAAACACAAACATGTATTCAAAGTTCAATGGCTCATCTGAATGATTACTTTAAAAAAGAAACTAGTCACGAGCTATTTACTTTTACGATTAATTTTTTTGTCATAAGTTGTTTCCACAATAAAGTATATTCTCTGATGTATTGGCCTCGTTTATGGTTCAAACTCTCTACTCCAGCAAAAAGCCTTGTTAATATTTTACAAGCCGAACTAGAATTCGTTCTAGATAGCTTTTGTTTATGCAGGCAACCATTTTCCCCAAACCTATCAAGTTGTCTCTATAGATACACCAAACAGAATTCAACTGCAGTCATAAATTATTGAGAGTCATAATTATATACTGTGTAGGAGCAGTTAATCAATATTTGCCACCCTATGCATTAATAGGTAGACAATCTTAAGCATTGCTCTTTATTCTGTGTAAGTTAATTGCATAGTTTAAGCCGACTTAAATAGGATGCTATAAAACGTTTGGTGGAAAATTTAAATGCCATTTTATCGGCGCTATATAACTGAATTTTATTTACCCTTAACCAATGAGACTAGTTGATTTTTTGGTTGTTGTTTTTTTTTTTAATTGTGTGGTCCTGGTAAATCGATCTTATAATATTATTCCAGTCGAAGACATATTTTATTATTCCTTGGAAAATGGTAATCTTAGAAATCAGGGAAGATTACAGTCGGAAGTAATAAAAAGCTTTATATATATGGCTGATAATGTGCTTTTATATGGTACCATTCCGATTTCTGGCTAGGAATCGTTAATAACTTAACTACGCAGTATAAAATTTTAAATGTCAGAAATATTTTTTAAAGTAACAGATGTTAAAAAAAAAAAGTTTTAAAACTTTTATTTTAAGATTTTTTTTTGGAAGGACAACTCCATGAAAGTAATTAACCAAATTAATTAATGTTAACGATACTTGAATTATACGCGAGAATTAGCAAAAAACTATCGATGTAATGCAGAGCCAAGAAGGCGTGGAATGTTAAAAAAAATGAAGCCCAGAAACAGATCTAAGAGATTAAAACTATAAATTTCTTAATAAAAGTAAAGATTTCCGGTTGATATGAAAAGCCATTCATGCGTTAAGTCCAATAATTCTAGTTCAGCTAAGGTCAATGCGAAGACTATATTTTGCTTGGCTGTTTCTTAAAATCTGAAATGTTCGAGAGTTATAAAATAATGGTCGAAGAAAATGTTAAACTGAACTCAAAAAATAAAAAAAGAATGGTGGTTTTCAGGAACGTGTTTCCGTCTCATAAATTCACGACTGCGTTGGCGATAATCACGTCTAATGATTCAGTGGAACTCAGAAGATGATATCAAAACTAGAGCTCTTATATTTATCTTAGGAGGTATGTACAGTAGCTATAATAAAAACGAATCCATCAGAATTAAGACTTCAAAATCGAGCAAGAATACCGATCTTGATTTCGTTCTGGACGAGTTGTTTAGCGTTTATATTATTAGCTAAAAACATCACAGTGAAATTATTTCTTACGCAGATGCGCGTTATATTTACTCCAGGATCCCTAATTCTACTGACCACTGTTCATGTAAACTGATTCCTGTAAACGCAAATTAGCCCCATATTTAAACCACCATCTTCACTGTAGACTTGATTTTTAGGGATGACACCAAAATTGAATACATAGATAAACAACAACGTCCAGAAAAAAAAACGGTAGTGGTTTACTTAGAGTATGAAATTATCCCAAAGTCTTCATGTCTATTCTTGCTTTTACCTTTTAGAGGCCTTTATTCGTAATGAACAAATTGCTCAATTATCCTTCAAGACTGAGTACAAATTAATTTTAAAGTCTTTTGTTCTTTTAAATTGCCATGCTTCCTCTGCTTCTCAAAAATACAATTTAAAATATAAACCTATGTACGAGGGGAGATCAAAAAGTAAGTTGCACTTCCACGGTATGGCCATTTATTACACCACCTATACAAAAACAACACGGCTATAGCAGCATACAGTGTAGGTTCACGTTTCCACATAGTCCCCAAGAGACCGTAAACATTTATCCGAACGATCAACCAACTTTTCGATTCCGGATGCATAGAAATCTCCTCCAGCGTTTTGTAACCACACGGTGACAGCCGCTTTCACCTCCTCATCGTTTCGAAATCGTTGTCCACCGAGTTCCGTTTTGAGCTTACCGAAAAGATGAAAGTCGCATGGCGCTAAGTTGGGACTGTATGGAGGATGTTGGCAAACCTCCCACTTGAATCGCTGCAGCAGTTCGCACGTTTGGCGGGCCTTGTGAGGTGTTGCGTTATCGTGTAACAAAATCACACCGGCGCTCAATTTCCATATGCAGCAGTGATTTCACGATGAATGTCCGTGCAATTCACCCGTTTGGCCCATAGAAATCGGATTGCTGCTCGCACCTCAAGTTTGGAGTGGACATCCAGTTGACGCGCCATTGCTTTTAGCCCCCTAGTCACACAAAACACGACGGGAAACCACAGCAACCGTCCTATCCGGCGTCTGCGCAGTTAATGTCCCTTTCTCCGCTTTGCCCAAGATTGCGACACACAGCGCGCTCCTGCGGCGAGTTAGTGCAACTTACTTTTTGATCTCCCCTCGTATATCAAAGTTGATTACGTGAATGGAGAGCGCTTTCTAATGTATTCTGTTGAGCGCAGTTGCAGTAACAACAATTCTACTAAAGAAATTAGTAAATGAAAACTGGAGTTAATCTTCCAAGTAATAAGGTAATAATATTATTGGAAAAAATGGAAGGGAAAATTCTGTGGCTTGGATTCAAACCAGAAACACGAGTATCACTGCTCGTCGCTTCTAGAATTAGCTTTTCTGGTGGCTTGAAAAGGCGGTATTCCCAGTTGCGCCCTATCATTGGGCTTCCAACTTAACTACCTTGCAGTCTTTAGGACACTTGGAGACAGCCTTACTATATCGTGTCCGTGATTAGCCCTATTGTTCGATTATAGAGCCGACGAGAGTGATACTCGTGGTTCGTTGTTCGAATCCAGGTCGCGGAATTTTTCCTTCAAATTTTTTTTCAATAATTCTACTAAAAATTCAGGTATAAATCGATTTTGAACGTGTAAATATGTCAATTGCAAAAAAAAACAAAAAAAAAACCCAATTGCAAACTTGTTCAGCATAAAAAAACAAACAAAACAAAAAAAATCATCCAAATTGGACCAACCAATCACCCACAATCACGTGGTGATCTGTTTGTAGCTTACACTGCACAAGCAAGTTACTTCAAACAATTTTAAAAAAAAGTTAATCAACAAAATGCTCGATGTGACGACCGTGGGTACCATAACACAATTGGGCACGGAACCTAACTGACGCCAAAACATCGGCAAGCATGGCTGGTGTCACTCCTCGGCACGCTTCCTGGATTCGTTGAACCAGATCCTCCAGTGAGGCGGGCTGCATAGCATAAACCTTGTCCTTCAGGTATCCCTACAAGAAAACGTCAAGTGGTGTAAAATCAGGGGAGCGGGGTGGCCAACGAACTGGTCCTCCTCAGCCAATCCATTGTTGACTAAACATCTCACTTAGACACTCGTGAACGACCAACCCGTAATGTGGAGGAGCTCCATCATGCTGAAACCACGTGTGCTGATACGAGGCCAATGGCAAATTGTCAATGAAATCTGTGACTACCACGTTGAGAATTTCAGCCCGGTAGCGTTCTGCAGTCAGTGTTCCATCGTAAAAATACGGTCCGACCACAGTGTCATTGTGCAATCCACACCAGACATTGATTTTCCAGTTCACTTGATGAATTGCTTCTCGCAGACATTGTGGGTTTTCGTCTGCCCAATGATGATGGTTGTGCCTGTTGATAACTCCATCCCTGGTGAACTGGGCTTCATCTGTCCACAACACCTCATGAATGAAGTTTGGATTGTCATCCAGGTAGGTAAGTAACCAGTTGCAGAAGGCGGCCCTAGCAACATAATCCAATGGCAGTAACTCCTGGTGACAATGAATATGGTATGGGTGAAAATGATGTGCGTGTAGAATGTTGAGAATAGTTCTCTGATGGCACCCAACATCTGCAGCAATTGCTCTGCTGCTTGTGTGGGGATTTGCAGCAACTGCAGCCAGAACTAGTGTTGTTTTATTCTCGTCGCCTTGTGCCCTTGGTCGTCCTCGTTCTGCATTAACATTTCCCTGTAGCCTCGAATTTTTGAATAATGTGACGCATTGTTTGACGAGATGGATGGCGTTCGTTAGGGTATGGTTTCTCCTTGCCTCTCCGAAGCAGAAGATCATGTAGACCATTTCCGGAACAGTGTAGCTTGCCATCCTGGAATTGTTCTGTCTTCTGTGTGCTGAAACATGCTTTTCCGCATGAAAGTGAATGTGAGTATGGTAATTTATGTTAATTTTTTGATTTGCATGCTATACATGGTGGAAATATCAACATTCAGTTTTCCTTGTGCAGTGTGACAGTTTATAAGCTACAAACAATTCACCACGTAATTGTGGGTGATTGGTTGGTCCGATTTGGATGATTTTTTTTTGTTTTGTTTGTTATTTTATGCTGAACAAGTTTGCAATTGGGTTTTTTTTCTCTATCCGTTACGGTTTGTGAGATAAATTTTGAATGTGTCCTAATTTGCATATTTGGGGTGATGAAAAGTGCACCATGGGATAGGCCACCCACAACTTCCTATTCATTGGATTCATCAAAATTGACATATCTGCTTCGGTTCAAAAAATAAAAGGGGGGTTCAGACTTTTGTATTCACCCTGTATAATGCGTCACTGCTTACGTTTTTTGGGGCTGAGTTTTCCTTGAAGAGAATTAAATTTGTTTCGATGATACATGCAGTGTCGAGCTGTTCGCCATGGAGGACAGTGTTCAGACAGCATTTAGAAATTCGAATATTATTAATTGCATGGATATAAAGTTACACCGTTGGAAACAGAAAAGACCAATGATGCTACGTTTTCATTCATCTTTCGAAATTTATCAAAATGCGCATGTTATAGAATAGGAGTGATTTTCACAATTCTTAAATTTCTGCTTATGCAAATGAAATAAAATATTAAAATATACGATATTTATCCGGATGACATTGAAATGGTCCGCTACTAGTCGAACCTTATAATGCAGCGACATAGGTAAAATCCGAAAATTCCAATAACTGTTGTTATTGTTATATAGCTTTGGGTCTCCTGACTTCACCATGATTAGAGCGCGTCAATCTTGTCAGGGGACGTCTGTCAGTAACGGTAACGTCATTGTGATATTAAAACGAAAGCGTCGTGTCACGGAGGAAGCATAATTATATGAGAATAGAAACATCCTTATGTACATGAAAACTGTTAAACATAAAGTCTGAAATTCATCAACAAAAGAAAATTCAAAGAGAAACTGAACAATACGAAAACATTATTTTCTCAACTTTCTTTCTGGAAATGTTTGAATAGAATAAAATCTTGTAAACATTCCAAGGAGGATCTTTAGCAGTGAAGCAGAAATACATTTATACGTTTATTAAAAAGAAATTTATTCCCCCCCCCCCCCCCGCCTCCCGAGTAGGATAAGGCAAGTCATCTGTTTTTACCCCTTTATCTGCACTTTTTACCTCTCCCCAAAGTTTTTTAATCAAAAAATTGATTTTCTCGAACGTAATATGTAGTAAATGTAAAAAACCTCGCATCTTCTTTTCTTTCTCATCATTTTCGAACGTATGATATATCACATGCCATATGTTGCCATAGTTTTAAAGACCAAGTGACTGCCACCCCCGCAAATCCGATCCCACTGGAACAATTGGGCCTAAACTTCATAGTAATGTAGATCTTGCCTAGAGGAATCTGGATACTGGATTTTACGCCTTTACGTACCTATATAGCACATAGATATGAATTCCACCTCCGTAATTCCGACTCCCGTATACCAATCAAAACCAAACTAAATAGTGCAAATGGACATGCCCATAGTGAGCTACATTCCGAATTTCATTCAAGAAATTATGAAGCGGACGGACTGACATTATAAAACCAATAAGTAGCTCCATTCTTATTCTACTTACGAGGGCTAGTCAAATGAACACAGGAAATATATTTTTACAGCTCCTTTATTACAGACAGAGTTGGTACACTATTTTTCAATGTAGTCCGCATCATTTCGATGCATTTCCGCCACCGAGTCGGGAAGGCATGGATACCTCGGGAAAAAAAAATCTTCATATAATGGAGAACTTGCTTATAGGAATCTGCATACCGAATTTCACTCCTTTATATGCATAAATACACCTAGACTTTTTTGGTCCCCTCTAATTTTCACCCCCAAAACTCCGACCTTAGTGGGCTAATCAAAACCAAACTAAATAGCGAAGGCGCACAAGCCCAGTGTAAACTACATTCCGAATATCAACCTTCTACCTCAAAAAATGTAGAAATGATGAAGGGTGATTCAAATCGTGTGTAAAATAAAACCAATAAGTATCTCCATTTTTCCGCTACTTAATAATAAGCTTATAGATTATGATGAGCACTTGAGCAATCGTGCGTCGACAAAGCGATTTCACGTGCGCGCCGATGTCAATAATGCTTATAAGATGAACAGAAAGTAACAATATATTCCTTCTTGACAAATCGATTGTTATATGACATGCCAGTATCTTTGAATTCTTTACACTCACTGTTTTAGCACGACTTGAAGGGGGTCCACGAAAAATTCTAAAAAGTTTATACGGCCGAGCTAAGACTTTGATGGTCATATTTCTGAAAACAGAATTTGAAAAAGTCAATCCGTTTTCAAGTTATGATGCAAACGACGGACGGATAAACGTACAGACCAAGGGCGCATTCTTATAAGTAGCTTTTGTGCTAAAGCTCCTAATAAATTTTTTAACGTTAAGGCAAATATAAAGATGAAATTAAAAAATCACATTGCAACTTTTTTTTGTTGTTTCTGACTAGTATCATAAAAAAATCGTAATATTTTCAATAAAATCGCATTTATTTGCACACCATTGAATAATACGCCCTGTTTTGATTTTCACTATATTTTTTGACATGGAAAATTTTATATTTAGCAGTCGATAAAATTACCACGTGGAAAGCATAAAATTCAATGGGAGTTTTCAACGAAGTGGATTTGAAAAGAAATACTGTTTTTAATTTTCCTTGGTGTCTGCTACGATGTTTGCGAGCGCTTATCTTTCCCTTCTCTTTTATTTCTTTATATATTTTGTGTGTTCATGCTGCTGATGTTGTTGTTGTTACTGTTGCTAGAAGAGTAAAACTTACGATAAGCTTTGAAAAAATTAAAAAAATAATGTCTTTTCATAGTTGAAAAACAAATAAAATTATTGATTATTATGGTAAATTTAAAGCGAAGAAATTAAAGAGTAGACAGTAAATTCATTCCTCTGCTCTTTTAAAAATTTGTAATCATTCCATCGTTAAATTAATTACCTCCAAGAATTATAATTAAGGCAGTCATAGGTTATGTATTTACTTTAGTGTAGTTTACTTGATAATCATTAATGATAATCGATAAATTCCATCGGAGTTTCTGAAAGATAATTTTCACTTAAAAATATTTTGATATATATTTGATATGGGTATAAAACAAAATCCACTGACATTTTTGATTTGAAATGATTTACTGAGATGCTGACATTCAGCTCTATTACTGGAAAACAGGAGCTAAAAAAGGAAAGCAAAACGAATCCAACGAAAGTCAAAGTTTCATTCATTTGCCGTCTTTTCTTTTGTATCTTATCGATCGACATTCGTCTTGAAAGGTTTTTATTTTATTTAATTTATTTTTTTCTTTTTCAAATGCCAAATATAAACACAACCGTGGTCCCTCCACTGGCATGTCCGGTTTTGATAATCACGTTTGATAATAAAAAGAATTTCTGTTCTCATTTTCTTGTCGTTGTAAAGGATTAAAATATACTCGAAATTTTTAATCTTAACATCCCCTCTCTCTTTTTGCATTCTAAAGAAAATGTCATCCTTCTCTTTCTATGACCGTCAACTTGTCAAGCGTTTAATTAAATCTTGCATAAATTTTCCTGTGGAATATTCTTTGTTGCAATTTAATTAAGTTTCGTCAGGATTTGAGCGGAAAAATTAAGCAGTGAAGAAGAAAGGAAAAAATTTAAATGCTTGACTGAAACCGAAAGAAAGGGAGAATAGAGATTTAAAGATACAAGCAAGGCATTGCATTTTACCTTCTTTTCTGTAATTTAAAAACATCATTTCCAAAATGTAAAAAAAAGTAAGAGGAATGAATAGAAGAATTTAATTTAATCTAAAATTAAACGGAATAAGAAAAGAAATCCACCTATCTTTAAAGAAGAGTTCTGCGCGAAAATTGGAAAACTAAAGACCCTTTCCCTTTCAACCACCACCACTTCATCCACTTTGGAAAAACATAAAGAATCCATTGTTCCTTTCTGAAAAAACTTTTGCGATGGTCTTATATCTAATTTTTTTTTTTGTAGACTGAATGAAACTTTCAAAAAGTGATAGCTACAAATATTCTTCGTAATTGTATACCGATTAGGTGCTAACACTATCTCGTAATTGTTGGTTGTAAATAATCTGAATTTGTACTTTTATGCGTCTGTACGTATCTTTCATAATTAAATGGCAACACTTATTTCTAGCAAAACTTCAAGCTTTCCCAGCCAAAGAAGTTTAATAGCCTATGCAATATTTGAATCGTAAAATTAATTTTAATAATACGATTATTAAAAAGAGGCGGATCATTGAATGTTTCTAAACATCACCGGAAAATCGTAAATGAATAATACAAACTACCAAATCGCGAATTGATGTGCTTCGGATTTAAGTTAAAGTCAATTAAATCAACTCGGCCATTGCACAATGCCAGACCTCAGCAATTAAATATTAGCCATCACTCGGATTGGAAGAATGCATTTTGTAGACGAAAAAAAAAGTAAATAAAAGAAATCCAATAAGATAAAATGTCATTCTGTAACCTATAACAGAAAACTCATCTACTATAGTTTATGGCATGTAACATCCCTTTCTTCGCTCAAAAATGGCTCAATGTCACGAAAATTTGGTTGTTGAGACAGAGAGCCAACATTAAGGGATTTGAATTTTAATGAACAATTTGAATTGAAATGATGACAATTTTTGTAATTGTAAAATTTAAGCAATGATAAATTGTAATTATCGAGATAAACAGGATTGATAATCAGATTCTTCAATTCGAAATTCCATAATGAGATACTCGGTCAGACGAAGCTTTGTTTTTGATCTATATGAATAATCATGAATTCGCGACAGAATCTGATTTGTGCACAAACTGACTGTGGATTTTGACTGACTGACCGATATCACTTGTCCATCCTCGTAGTGCAGCTTTTGTGAGCGACTCAAGTCGTTGTCATGGTCGAAATACTAAGCTAATCCTATACGAATATAATGGCGTTTGGAAACTATCGGATAATTAAATGATCCTCTTGGCTGTTCATTGTTCTCAGAAAAATTATAATCGATGTGTGTCCCGTTTCATATCCAGGTTGCGTCCTCGCTTCCATTCTGGTTTCCAATCTGACTTCCAATTCATGTTACATCTTCGCTTCCAATCTAAAACACAAGGAAGAGTCCTCCTTTTAAATTCATTTTTTCTTTTCTGTCATATGTCGTTGTTCGGTAATCAAATTGGTTCGTTTAAATCTCTTCCAAGCGTCAGGCAGTTCTATTAGGCGATTGGGGAAAGATATTTTCACCTATGCTCCTGGTAGATAACAAAAATGTCGTCTACAAAAGAGTCTTCAAAGATAACCCGGCATATTAGCGTTTTGACTGTATATCGATAATACATTTACACCTTGCATTGTCAATAGTTAAACCCAATGTAAAAAAGCCTTAATATAATTATTCAAAAATTTATCTAAACAAATTTACCCTTTATTCAACCAATCCGAGCTAAATAAATTATCTTAAACGGGTAAATAGGATTTTTATTGGTTTTAATGACTTGCAGCGGGTTGCGCGGATTTTATGAGTGAAATAACCACACATTTTTCATGCAACGGACTTTTTCCTCAAAATAACGCTAGAGCAAAAAAGTTATGAATTAAAATCCTATACAGTTAGTCAAGTTGGCAAAAGAGTCAAGTTTAGTATTGTAAAATTTACCATAAACAACCTGTATATATTCAACAACCCGAGCAAAACCGGCAGGGAGTTCTATTAGGCAAATGGGGGAAGATGCCGATAAGCACGTGGTTCTTGATCGCCGCTTTGTTTACCTGACACTGAAGGAATAGCCCATGGGTGTTATATATGAATTTACCTGGTAGCTTTAAGTTATTTTTTTCTGCTCTAATATCCTTAACATACATACAGAAGATCGATCCGATACAATGTTAGCTCTACAATCCCTGTTCCTAGCGATTGACTAGTTATGAAAAGTAAGGTACTCTTGCATCTTAACTATAGCTCTGCAGTTTCCATTGTATGATGCCCTTTTGAAGTGATACTATGTACAGCGTCCTGCTCCTGTTTATAGGCTTTCCACAGGCTTTCAATAGTTGTAAATATTTTAATTTTTAACGCCTTCAGGGTTAAAGTAAAGTGCCTGGATTTTATCGCAGTTAGTAAGGTATATCCATGCCTCATTAAGAATCATTATAGTTTCAATTTATCACTTCTTAAAATTTCCAACATTTGATCTTTCCAGCACATGACTTGGAAAAGAATTTGAATAGGGGATTTGTGACGCTTTCTGAGCTTGAGATCGGGCGTCGACACTTTTATGGTGGTTACCATTGGATTTATCTCTGGAGACAAGGCGCAAATCTTCTCGACGACCGCCAGCAGGTGGCTTGGGACAGGTTTCTTTTTGGATGGACCTGGTACTGCAAAATACTATTTCCAAATGTACTATATCCTTGATAAGTTTGATACTTAGGTGATAGGCCAACAGTTATCGAAATACAGTCGACTCGTTAAGTGAAGACCTGATAAATGGATAATCAGCTTAAGTGGATACTGAGCAACGCTGCCAAAACGGTTTTGAACGAAAGTACCAAAGTATTGCTAGAATAGTACCAAATTTGTAAAAAAAAAGTACCAGATATTATATACGTATATTTAAGTGCAATAAAATGTATATGTATGGTTATTATTAATTTATTAATGTACCAAAGGCACGTAGTATGAATAGTACCAAATTTGCTACAAAGTACCAAGTTCGACAGCCATGATACTGAGTGAAGAGTCTGGTTTTTACTTAAATTGGATTCAAGAAAAATTGAATTAAATTAGATTAAAAATATAATAGAAATATAAGACCGCCAAAACTGTAGATACTAGGATAATAACAAAGGAAGAAAAGAAACCACTATTCCACATTTTGGAACTCTCTGTCTCCTTCATCAGTAAGAAACAACAAGTCTCATGGATTCAATGTAATTTAAGTTCGCCTAAGTGGATACCGGGTAAGTGAGTAAATCGCTTAAGTGCATGGATTTCTGTGTTTAAAATTTGTTATAATTCCTGTAAAATGGATAAAGAAACTGAAACTGAGGGTAGATGCGGTTCAAGAATGATAGAAAGTTTTACACATTTAACCCGTGAATTAAAAAAGGGTCACACATTATATGGTCCAAGGTCAACTATGCATTTGAAAGGGATTATGGTGCAAGACATTATGGGTGTTTTAATTGTTAAGATCCAACATTCTAATTGGTCATTACAAAACACGTGGAGAAAAAGGTTTTGAAAAATGTCTTTTCTCATTTGATTTGTTGGGCAGCTTGAGTGGATAAATAAAATTATGCCAATATGTTCCCACTAGTTCCCTCGAAAACTTAAAACCTTATCTCACGGAAAGAGCGGCGAAATTTAAGGTTTTGATCCTGTACCACCCTTTTCAGAAACAATGAAATCGTTGAAAAATGTTCTTCGATATTTGGAAAGTAATGGATGTTCATCTTATGACTCATATTATAACTTACAGGCAACTATTTTTAAACTCTCCAAGAAAAATTTTGTCCAATCATCTATAACAGAATTTTTCCAAACTTGTGAAAATTGTCATTTTTTTCCTCATTTATCCATAATTTTAATTCCTATGTATTGCAAATTCTTCTGTAAATTTATTGATTGATAACTCCAAATTCTTATGTATCTAAAGGCCAGTTTACTATCTATTTTCTCAGCTGAGACTTCTCAAATGAGTGTTCAGCAACAATATATTGACATTGTTGTAACTCAAGTGTTCCTCATCTCAACAACGTAAGTCCATCGTTGCTAAATACTCAGTTGAGAAGATTTACTTGAGAAAGTACGAGGCGTATTCAGAAAGTAAGTTCCATTTTGTAATAAAAACAAAACTACTACGTATATATATATTTTCAAAATATTTTTCCTTCCAATTTCTATATAGCCTACCTTTAACTATTTTTGTACATACTTTTCAAGTTTAGTTAAACACTTGTCATAGCGCTCAATGAGTTTCCGCATGCTCACTTCATAGTGTCTGCCTCCGGTGAGGAAAGCCAAGCAGTTTTCGATTCTTCATCATCGCTGAAACGCAGGCTGCCGATGAACTCCTTTAGATCCCGGAACAGGTGGTAGTCACTGGATGCGAGGTTCGGACTGTAAGGCGAGTGGTCAAGTTGTTCCCAACTAATCAGAACTTTTGGTTGGGACCAACCGCCTACCTGTCCGGACCTCCCGTCCAGTGACTACCACCTGTTCCGGGATCTAAAAGAGTTCGTCTGCAGCCTGCATTTCAGCGACGATGAAGAAGTGAAAACTGAATGGCTTTCCTCACCGGCCGCAGACTTCTATGAAGTGAGCATGCAGAAGTTCATTGAGCGCTATGACAAACGTTTAAATAAACTTGGAAACTATGTGGAAAATAGTTAAAGGTATATAGAATCTGGTAAAGAAAAAAAAAATTGAAAATATACAGGGTGGATACAAAAATGAGCCCCCCCCCCGCCCTTTTATTTTCGTAACCGAAGCAGATATGTCAAGTTTGATGAATGCAATGAATAAGAACTTTTGGGTGACCTACCCCATGGTGCACTTTTCATCATCCCAAATATGCAA
>JAHWFO010018799.1:640831-652335 GCA_023313115.1 Rhysida immarginata | reverse complement strand
ATATAGAATTCCTCAACAAGTATCATGAATCTTATAATAATAAAATTTGATTTAGGAATACATGTTCTTACCATTGAAAAACACACAATAAATAATAAATGCTGTTTATTCATAACATGTAGGCATATTAAGTTTCTGAAAGAATGGAGCCCCAAAAGTGAGCTAGATGGTGGCGCAGCTTTAGAAGGTGTGTGGTCACTCCTAAATCTGATATGCAAACAAAAAAGAAGAAAGAAAAATAAAGATAAAGCCAGAAACTATGGAGTATTTCAGGAACTATGTAGAAAATTGAGATAAAGGAACTAAATACATTACTTCCTGATTGGTCAATTCAGTCTCTGTAGCTCTTAAAATAGCAGTTCTCCCTGTCTGTGTTCTCCTTCATACGCTGACGTCTGTATTAAAAGTTTTTTGTGGAATAGTGGTTTCGTTTTCTCTTTCCATTACTATTGATATGCAACAAGCCCTGTGTTGTTTACAAGAGTATTAGGTAGAGGTTGTGTGTCACTGATAAGGGTATTAGTCAACTTCGTAACACGTGGTGGTTAGTATTCACATTTGAGCACGTGTTACGATGTTGACTGCGAACTCGGAAGCTACTCGTTGGAATTCGATCAAATTTTAACCGTATACACAATTCTATGTACCCTATTATTCCTCCAAACTTCATTATTCTATGTGTTATAGAACCTGAGTTATTAACTTGCATTTTTATTTGTGTTCATATGTAAATAAATAAATATAGACTGGACATGACCTCCAAACATGATGTATAAGTCCAGCGCTGTGTGAGCCATTTCACAGTGTGTTCAATTTGCACAATGGTTTCTTCAACAAACTACTATCCAGCCAGATTTTTCTGCACATGTTCTGTTTACAGATGAAGCTGTGTTTACGAGAGAAGGTATTTTTAATACCCACAATGCCCATTTCTGAGTTTGGGCAGGAATGTTTGGGCAGGACTGCTCGATGACTTCTTGACTGAACCATATCTGCTTCCACCTCGATTTAAGGGCCAGGTGTACCAAACATTTTTGGAGGAACAACTGCCAGAACTGTTGGAATATGTACCAATTGCTATTCGCAATGGGATGTATTTTCAACATGATGGGGTCCCTGCACATTTCAACATTGGTGTGAGGAATTACCTCAAAACAATTTTTGGGGCCCAATGGATTGACAGAAGCGGACTTGTTGCTTGTCCATCTAGGTCTCCTGATTTGTCATCTCTGGATTACTTTTTCTTGGGACACATGAAGAGTCAGGTTTATGAGACCCCTGTTAACAGACGAGGATTTAGTTGCCAGAATTGCAGTTGCAGCCAGGAATGTACGCGATATGGCAGGCATTTTTTAAACTGTCTCGACGGATGTCAGGCGTGTGTTGGCTCCTTTTAACAGTACTGTAATCAGTTATCAATAAAATTGTTAGCTGATTGTTGGTAACTTTTTACCCTGTAGCGATTTAATGGTGAACTTTAGATCATCCATTTTTTGGTAAAAAATGTTCCGTATGTTATCACCCTCTGAAGTTTGTGCACTGAGTTAAAAAACATTCTGTATAATGTTGAATTTATAAAGTTAAATATGGGTGGTTTTTCACCCATAAAACCCGTGCAATCCGCGGAATTCCATGGCAAACTAGTGAAAAGCCTTTCCTGGACTATGCTAAAGCATCAGGAAAAATTTGACGCCCGTTGGTTTCACGGTTGTAAACATTATCGCGAATATACACACAAACAGACAGACATAGGGCGTGTTTGTTTAATGCGATGAAAGCGACGGAGTTAACGTAACGTAACGGTTCAGCGTTTGTTTAGTCTCGTCAGACTGACTACTTCCGTTTGCAATTGCCAGTGACGCTCATGCAATTACGCTTATTTACCCGACGAAGTGGACGAACTAAAACCATCGTCAGCTTCTGCGGGACTAGCATTAGAGAAGTGATCAGCGTTTTACCAATGTCATTATTATAGTTCAAACAGAACAGAACATTCGTACTAATAGGGTTTGGGATTATTTCGAAAACGTAATTTAATGAAAATATTGCATTATCATTTCGTTATTTACTGCGAGCATTAGAAAGCATACTTCACTGTTGTCGACTGCCCGCTTGAAAATAGTCGTTCTCAAGAAGTCATTTCTCAGACTGGTGACTTTCACAGCATCGTGATTCGTAGTGATGGGTTCTAGAAATTTAGGCGTCGACTACTTAGGTCATTTTGCGCCTTTTATACAAACTATATCTGTACGCAGCCCGGAACAAACACAAACATCCATGCCCACGGCGGATTCGAACCCATGGCCAGGCGGACTCGAGAACAAGAAAGCCTACGCCCTAGCCCTCTCTGGCCGGCACGTACCGTAGTGATGGCGAGTAGCTTTCGTAGCAATAACAAACACACCCATACACTTTTATTAATATAGATTTATTTAGTTCCATTTTGGAAAATTGGGGTTAATGAAATAAATTAAATATTTAAGTTGGATAATATAATTTTTAATGTCAATGTTTATGGGATGTATACTCAGCATTTTTGATGGAAAAGTTCGATGTTGTTTCTTGATGACTTTAGTTCGTAGATTTTGGTTAACACTAGTTTTGTTGACTGCGGTGTTGATGCACAGAGCCTGGTGTTGCCGTCGGTTCTAGGAAAGTGAAAAGTTATTGAATGTTGATTCTCTTGAAGTTAATTCTATTGATGAGAATGTATTGTCAATATACCGGGTGTTTCAAAAATAACCGGTATATTTGAAAAATCAATAAAAACTAAACGGGCAGCGATAGAAATACACCGTTTGTTGCAACTTGCTTGGGACAACAGTAAATTTTCAGGCAGACAAACTTTCGAAATTAGTAGTTACAATTTTCCACAACAGATGGCGCTGCAGTCTGGAAAAATCTAAACTACGATATTTTCCACATATCCATCATGCGCAGCGTTCCCAGTCCGTTGAAATTTTTCAAACAGATCCTTTATTGTATCGCTTTTCGGTCCTTTGGTTACATTAAACTTCTGTGGAAAAAACTGTTCTAGGCGGTGGAATTCCAACACCAGAAAATTGTATTTCTATCGCTGCCCGTTTAGTTTTTATTGATTTTTCAAATATACCGGTCATTTTTGAAACACCCGGTACATTTAACAAAGCTAATATGCAGTTAATTATCTTCCGAGACTCTTTTGTAAACAGCATTTTTGGTTTTGTAGGCACAAAAGAAAAATACTCTTTTACCACAACAAAAAAGGAAATAAAACAAAACGACGAAATAAGAAATAAAACAATACAACCTTTATTTCTTATTTTGTCGTTTTGTTTTATTTCCTGTTTTGTTGTGGTAAAAGAGTATTTTTCTTTTGTGCTTACATTATCACTATCCACAAAAGGTTTCTTTTTGATTTAACATTTTTGGTTGATCCCCCAGGAGCATAGCTGAAAAGGTTGACTAGAGATCCAACGCGTAAGCACGGATGAAAAGCACGAATTCTCCAAATTGACTCCCGCTACTTAAAATGACTGTCCTTGCGCTTTGTTCATGGTCATAACAGATGCAAGCCGAACTGGAGTTGACGTGTTTGTATATCTTCACAACTTCGTTTGCTCTAAAAGCTTCATGTCTAAGGCGATCTTGCCCTTGTCTTTCTGCACATTGTTCGAGTGTTTCTTTATCTTGCTTCAGCCGTACTTTCTCTGTTCTTTTTCTGACGAATCCTTCTTGCTTCTGTTGTCTATTCGCTGTCGATTCTGCAATAGTCTCTCCCTCGTTCTCTGTAGACGGTTTGTTGTTTCTTCCAGTAAATCGTTTGCTCGATTTTGAGCTGCACGTCTCGCAGCTGAGGTACTTCTTCCATGAACACTTCTTCATCGAGGCATATTCGCTAAACAACAAAGAAACTCGAATCTGAGGACAAATTTTTCTTAAGGCTAATAATTCTGTAACTCGTGCTCATTGAGAAATCCGTTGCATTATTAATGCTCCTCTTCAAATTTCACCTTGTTGCAACAATTAGAGGATTATTATAAAAATATATATAGCGTGGAATTCACTCACGGTTTTGCCCGGACACGATTCTGAGCGAAAGGCAGACCCAAGCTGACAGGTCTATGAAGTCAAAAAAAGGTTTCTTAATACGCAGAGCCCGAGTTCTCATTGTGCATCCTAACACACCTTCTGTTGGTATTAGCCCTTATTACTCCCTACCAGTACTGCTCCCTACCGCCTTTGTGTGAGCACCGGGACTTAAAAAAAGGATCCAAACTTGTGCCTCCCAAAGTAAATCTGAAACCAAGCAACCACATCAAAGCGGAGAAGAAAAAAGATGTGACGTAGCTCATCCTACAGATGGGGCTAAGTATCGAGAACTTGCCATTTTACCAACTTTGCCTCAAGCAGCCACTTTGTGACAATGATTATATTTCCGATACTGAAATTTTATACAGTGAATAATCATTACTGTATGCTTATTGTAAAAATACAAAATATTCATTTTGTTAACTGACTGCATGTTATTTAAACCAATTTTTTTATCACTTCCGTAAAAAGGAAAGGAATCAAAAGCTATTTTAGCCTAAATATAAAACAAAATAGCCTAATTGAATATTCTGGTGTGAAGCATCGTACATTATTTTTCATTCCAAAAAGTACCAAATCACGTATTTCTTTCCAAAAGGCACCACTGTTATTTTAAAATTAAATAAATAATCAATCTTTCCAAAAGATGTATGAACGTCTCAATGGAGTTTTAATTATCAGCTATTTTGGGATTTTATATTTCATTGGATTCTACCCGAAATAATTTTCTTTCTTTTTCTCAAAAGATAAGTTTGATGATTTGGTACGTTTTGGACATACGTAGTATCCTCATTTTCCTTTTTAAATTTCTTATTGTTGCAACAATGAGAAATTTATAACAAAAATTATCTTGTCCTTAAATTATGGCTAAACAAATTCAAGATTAATTCCAGATAACTCAACGAATACGCAGGAAAACACTTCAATAAAAACATAAAACGATGGTTAAACGGAATAAAAAGAACACACGACGGCCTCATATCAGGTGTCTATTATAACTGACAAATTATATAAATGAAAGAAAAAAAATATTAAATCATTTGCGCTTGGATTCGAACATGTGACCGTTATATCCACTGGCTTTTCACTCATAAAACACGTGCAACCCGCGAAAATTAATGGCAAAGTAGTGAAAAACCTTTCCGAACCATGTTAAAGCATCTTGAAAAGCTTGACGCTCATTAGTTTCGCGGTTGTAGAGATTATCGCGAATAGACAGGCAGACAGAAACAGACACGCACACGCAGGCACTTTGACTTTTATTAATATACACTGAGTTAGCAAAACTCATGGGATAGTTACTTAATATCTGGTCGGGCCACCTCTGGCCCTGTGGAGTGCAGCAATACGGCGTGATAGTGAGTTAATATCTGGTACACCTCTGGAGGCAGTTGACACCAGATAGTCTGTAGAGCCGAAGATAGTTGCTGCCCGTTCGTGGGCGGATGATCCAGTGCCCGGAGCCTGACTTCAACAGCATCCCAGATATGCTCGATGGGATTCATGTCAGGGCTCCGGACTGGCCAGCTCAGTCGTTGGACCTCTCCTGCATGCTCCTCGAACCATTTGCGGACGACATTGGAGCGATGTGGTGGAGCATTGTCATCTTGAAAGACTGCTACGTCGTCAGAGTGTTGAAATGTCAAAAACGGGTGCAGATGGTCTCCGATGAGTTGACGATACCGTGGACCATTCAACGTTTGGTCCAGGATAACCAGAGGGCCCATTCCAAACCAGGAAAATGCACCCCAGACCATCACTGACGCCCCACCACCCTGCACCACCACCTGTTGGCATGCGGGATCCATCGTTTCGTGAGGTCTGCGCCACACACGGTGCCTCCCATCAGCGTGGTACAGTTGATATCGTGACTCATCTGACCATATGACGTTACGCCACTGTTGCAGAGTCCAGCCAAGATGGTTGGTGGCAAATGCACGCCGGAGTGTCCGATGACGCTGGGTAAGCATTGGCACCCGTGTAGGGCGACGGCTGCCAAACCCGAGGCATGCAGATTCCGACGGATTGTCCACCGAGAGACGTTTCTAGTGCGGCCAGTATTGAACTGGTCTGTGATTTGCTGCACTGTTGCGCTCCTGTCTCTCTGAATCATTCGTCCCAGGTGTCGCCGGTCACGATCATTCAGGGCAGCTGGACGCCCGGTATGGTGCCTGTTGTGGACTGTGATGCCTTCATCCAGCCATTCCCGATACACCCTGGAGACAGTTGAGCGGGGAAAGCCAAATTCCTGCACCACTGCCGAAATGGAACATCCCATGCGTCGGGCACTTACTATCATACCCCGTTCAAAAGACGTCAACTCGCGACGACATGCAATTTCTGCTTAATCACTTATCTAAGCTCTTCCCACAACGTCTAATGGTCCATTCCCAGAATCCGTTACCCCTGTGAATTCGTGAGCCATGCCCATCAATCAATGTGCTTGCTATCCCATGAGTTTTGCTAACTCAGTGTAGATGGATTCAACTGTTTCAAGAGAATGAAAACAACTTGCCTGGAAACATTCAGCCATCCCGCTACTTCAGACTGAGAATCTCGCTCCAATTCTTCTGAAAGCTCACTATCTTAAAGAGTTTTCTAAATGAGGGTAGGAGCTATTATTCCGCTGAAAGTCGAAATCGAGCGTTTATTGCTGATCTCCCTTGAGAGCATTTAAACGGCTGATTATCTTAAATACAGTCGACGTAATGTCTTCATTTGCATGTTTCCTTAATGGAGCTAGAATATTTTTGATTGAAAATTTAAATTTGAAGTTTTACATTTCCCTTTACTTTCAAAAACTGTTAAATTCACTTTTATGAAGCTTGATAAATTCTTTTACGTTTGCCAATTTAATTTAGACACCAGTATTCGAGGGTAAGTCAATATATAAGTCGCAAAATGGCATAGAAATGAGAGTGGAAATAGTTATCTGATGAAATTTGGTTTATTTTTCAACGTAATCTCCATGAACATTTTGGCACTTGTCTCATCATTTCACGAGTCCTTCAAAGCCAGCAGCGAAGAAAGTTTGTGGTTGGTGTCGTAGCCAGCTGGTAATCTCCCGACAGACCTCTTCCATATCCTGGAACCGGTGACCACCCAGGTGATTCTTCGGTGCGCCGAAGAGGTGAAAGTCAAATGGTGCCAAATCCGGATTGTATACGAGCCACCGTGATATTGGCACTGTATGGACGAGCGTTGTCATCCAACAGAAGAATTCCGCTGGGTAAACGGTTTCCCTGGATATAAACATTTGTTAACGTAAACAGGTAACATTTCCTTGTGCGCTTACTCAGCAGATTTGCCCTGCGCCTACAGAAATCGAATTATAGCCCGTTGTTCATCATGGGCGCAATCAGCTAACACACCTGCCATCTTATCAACTGGACACTCGAATGACTCACCGCCGCACGAAAACGTGACTACCAGCACCGTATACGTTATACTCTGGTGGTGCCACCTACAGCGACACTTGCGTAAAAGATCATTGCAACGACCGCTATTCATAGCACAATTTTGCATTACAACAATCTGAAGTTATTTCCTTTTTCGACTTATATATTGACTTACGCTCGAACATATCGTGACAATCTATATATATAAAAGAAGAAACTGACTGAGTGAGTGATCAACGCACAGCCCAAACCATAAGGCCTAGAAACTTGAAATTTTGTACAGACGTTCTTTACAAATTGTAAGTGAGCACTAAGAAGGGGTTTTTCGAAATTCAACCCCTAAGGGGGGGAAAGGGGGGTTGAACGTTTGTTAACACATTAACTGGTGTGGCACTACATAATTAACCATATTAACCTCTTTTATGGAGGAGAGTAACGAATTATTAACAACGAGCATAAATATGATTATGCAATGACAGGACATGGATAAGGCAGTGTTTATCGAGGAGGCTAAGGAATCACACGGGTCTCTCTTGAGTTCCCTAAAAACCGTCCAGACGACTGGCGAAAATTTGTGTGTTTGGCAAAAAAAAGAGAAAGAACGAGTATTGATCAGTGAAATTTGCAACAGAAAGATAAAAAGCTATCCGGGCATTGGAAACATCTGAACAGGAGGGTATAAGAGCTTCTGCGTCAGGGGCAAGGGAAATTTTAAAAGATAGGTCTAAAGTATCCAGTGATGCTCCCCGGGGGTGAAGATGGATAGCATTTTAATCTGAGACAGAACAGCAAAAGTGTAAGTAAAGTCCCGGGCAAAGTGTGCAATATAAGTAAGTTTATTAAGAATGATGGTTCCATCCCACCTCTGAGAATTATAAAACAAAATTGTATTTGTAACAATACGTAGAATTCCTGTTGTTCGGGCTTTTCTTAGAAGTTAACATTTTCTTGGAAATATTTAATAATGATCAGTAACTGGAGATAATGGAGAGTTAGCAGACTATTCAGAAAGAATGAAAGATGACAGAGGACGCAGTCCCTTCGTTCGAGCTACAGTTGACGACATAACCGACAACAAAACATACATGAACTCACCTCTTCAAACCAACAACCATACGGCGTTATGTCCTATAAAAAATCTTTCGAAGGATTATAACAATAATTCATATCTATCGAAATGCCAGCGAAGAAATGAATGAGTATTGGGCAGAGATGACGAAAAGATCCAGCCATCGGAAATATCTGAACAACTGCTTCGTCTATAGACGGAAATTGTAGAATTACTGAAAACAAATTTATTATTTAACTTCATGAGATTGTTCTGTTTAACCTACAACTGTAATTATCTCGGGCAACGCCGGGTGTCTCTGCTAATCTACAGTATTACGTAACACAATTTTCGTTTTGGTTATTAAGTAAAGAATGAAAGGTAAACTGAAAAACCTGAAAAGAAAGGAAATAACCCAGTCATAGTTTAACTTTCAACATTTAGAATAAAGGCGCAGAGTTCGTAATGAAGGGTCAGGTATTTTATAAGTGGATCTTTTCTATGGGTTAGAAGCTTTTCTTTTCTTTTGAGTGTAAGAGGCATTTCCCAATTTCTTATACCTAAAAAGGTTTAGGAAATGGTTATTATTTCCTCAAACTACGCTTCAATGACTGAATAATGATAATTTGAAATTTACCAATTTCCATGGGAAAATGAGCGAATTTAGCAATGAATAATTTATCGAATTAACAATTTTATTGTACAGTCTCCCATCATGTGCTTGTTATACTGTCTTTGGTAGCGCGTTCAAATTTCAATATATCCTGGTGGAAGCGTTCGCTCAAATTTGGTCTCATGCTCTCCTTGATGTTTATCGTGATGGGACATCTGCAATCCATTAGGATATAACCCTTCACCAAAATCTCAACAAGTCCACATAATTTTACGCCTTGTGATAGTCGATATTTTTACCAAAGATCGCTTTGCAACCTTTTGATGACATCTCAAGAAATGATTTTTTGATTTTATGACATCGCAAGACGACAATAATTTTTTGATTTATATCATTTCTAATTGAATTCACCTAATAGACATTCATCAAAAGTGATACCTACCAAACTAAATTCCTCTTCGAAGAAGTTAAGCTTATAAGTAAAAAATAAAGAAATGTTATGAAATAGAAAATTATTAGAGAGAAATAACGATAGACAAACTGTAAAGTAATACAAAGTATTTTTAAAAGTTATTTCCAAAATAATTGGCTGACGAGTTTCAAAGGGTACTTCATCTACAGAGCGACGCCAGAGCCAATTCAACTTCGGTTATATCGATTTACTTTGATGGCGAAAACTACGAGGTACATTATTTGTTTTCTGGCTTTATTAAATTGGAACTCGCTAAAGAAAAATCACGAAAAATTCTCGATGGCTATTTCAAGAAGAATCTTTGGTTATTTTGTAAGTTGTGCCTATAATGTTTTTTTAAAAGAAGAACGAATCTTAGCTGCTATGATACTTTCCATCGTGGAAGTTATGTCTATAATTTTGCCATTTTTTAAAACACCTGTCTTTAGACTAAATTTTATCGGTGCAGGTCACAAAAATTTTTTTTAACGTTTCTTTCAAGTAATGTTACATCATGACCAGCTGATTATCTGTATCATTTTTTTTTCTTTATTACGTGGAATGTTGTTCTCCCTTTACAGTATCTAATTTTATCTGCCTTCCATTATTTCCAATAAAAGAGTTAAATGAACTGATCTTAGCTTACCGTGCGTTAACATTCTAAAATCTGCCCACGTAATATCGAATTTCCTTTTCAAACATCTGTAAGACACCTGTGACAGATTGTGTATCTTGTAAAAGTTATGTTTGCAAAATAAATTGGAGGATTAATTACGTTTAAAATACACTTAATAATGAGAAAGACCTTGACTGCATATTACTTAAATAAGGATCTCAAATGCATATGTAATTCCTATATTTTAAGATTAGTTCATTAAAATTTGATTTTTAAAATAAAAATTTCAAGGTGTGAAAATGGAAGTGGATGAAAGGCTTAAAGGAAAGATTCATTCTATTCTTAAGATAAAGATTATGACCTTTTGTATTAATTAGCTGAATTATTGAGACTCTTCAGATTTAAATGAAAATTATTAATCACTAATATTGCGATAAAATTACCAAGTTTTGGATTGCACTTGTTTACAAACAATTAAAAAAAACTGCCAGAAAATTATGAAGCATTGCTACATTTTTAATTAGTTCCTCGGCCAAAATCCACATCTGAGGAAATGATTGTCCATAAAGTCTTCAAACGGTAATCTTTAATGTTTAGAACCGAAACGGATGTTGCTCGAACCGTTGGATGGCTACAGTGTTTCTTGTTATTTAGTTTCTCCCGAAACTTCATAAGAATTTAAACTTAGGAAGCAACAGTTGTCCACTGAATAAATCTCTTTTGTGGACAAGTGTTGCCCCCTTACCTTCCATTCCTGACGTATCCACAGCTCCTCAAGATCAGTTTCCACTTTGTTTTATCTTTCATAAGAGCTTCTTCTTTTTTTTCCTTTGAGGGAGGTGGGAGCAAGAATTTCGTTCTTATTTGTTCTCATTTTTCAATTTGCGCTGTTTAATTGCATTGTTGATTCTGCTGATGTTGGATTAAACTTGGCAGTAATTTCAATCATTTCAAGGTCTTCGATTTCTTGTTATTAGAATTTTTGCTTATTTTTTGACAGGTTTCAGGATCGTGGAGAATGTTACCGTTCTGTGGAATCGGAGTCGGAATATAAGTTGCAAAATTCATCGAATCAGAGTCCGAGTCAGAGGGTAGGAAAACGAATAGAGTTGAAATCGGAGTCAGAATGAACTTATTAATGATTTGTAAATTTTCTGTTTTTTTTTTAATAATAACGAAAAAGGTAAAAACTAGTTTCAACCACAAGTTATCAGAATATAATAAAATCAGATCTACAATTTCGCGGTGCGCCCGAGGCACAGACCCCTTGTGAAATTAAATTTCGAACTAGCTCTTGTTATACCCCA
>JAHWFO010018799.1:596977-640731 GCA_023313115.1 Rhysida immarginata | reverse complement strand
TCTGTAGTACATATGCTTTCTGAATGCTTTTGAAGGGGGGGGGGGTAAGAGCTCTCTTCACTGAATGGGGTCATCCATCCAGTTACTAGCCATGCTAGGCGAAGCTTAACTTCCAGAACTAGCTTGCTCTGCGAAAGATGCATTTATAGCTTCCTAATCCACGGCACCCCCACATGCATGTTTATTCAATATTAATTAAGGATCAGTGGACTGTTATATTCAATGATAGGGGTGACAATGGACTCCCCTACTATTTTTTGAGCGCTACTATAGAAGCCCGCGAAAATGGAATACTGGATACTTTAAACTATGCTGAAAAAAGTACATAAGTCAGGGTATAAGTCTTCTGGTTCTCAAGTCCGTCTGGTTCGATCATGGATGGTTATGTCAACTTGAAATGGCGCAAATGACCTAGATAGCAACATGCCCTAAAACTCAAACAAACCAACTATTTTCAAAAGGTGAGGAATCGGAAACTCTCGCACATTAAATGGTCTACACAACGCCTGCAATGAAGCATAGGACACCATTCCCTTCTGTGTCCGCTCAGTGGTTGCGTGATCGCCTCTGATGCCCGAGGACGCGGGTTCGACCCCGGCCGAGGATGACGAGGAATTTTTTCAGGGGGAAAATCCTGAGATCACGCACTTCCTTCGGAAGGGAAGTAAAGCCGTTGGTCCTGTGTAGTCGTTTGCCGACTGCACGTTAAAGAACCCTTGCCAGGCAAAATTTGCGGCCCCTATAATGCCATCCTGAAATGGCCATAGCAGTTGAAAAGGACGTTAATACCAAATAAACCAAACCAAACTAAACCTTCTGTGTCCTTCTGCGCGTGGAAACTCCAATGTAAGACCAACACTGATGAGGCACATGAGGTTTGAATAGCAGCACAAAGCATTCCAATTTCGTTTACATAAAGGTGAATCACTTCTGTATATGTCAGCCGATGAGCAAAATTTCGCAGGATTAATAGCCGGAGGTGTGTACATGTAACACGCCTTTCAGTGCAAAATATGCTATAGTTCCGCAATCATTTGCATTGGATTATTGTCGATTGAAAAACCTTGGCATGGTCCGATGAATCATATTTTTTCCCTTCACATGATGATGACAGTATACGGATGTGACATAAACAGCATGAGGCGATATCGATATCCCATGTTTTTCGGAGAACATTTTTCAGGGAGATGCTAGATCTTCTGATGCATATACACAACATTCTGAAAACTACATCATATCAGAGTATTGTTGCTGACAACGACCACTTGTCCATGCGGATAGTCTTCATTCAAGGATACAGTCTCTTACAGGTTCAAAGTTTTAGAAGGCGGTCTAGAAGTTGCTACATGCGGCGCTGTTTCTTGTTTTATAAGTAAATTTACAACTAGTAGATGATGGTTCACACTTTCCAAGGGAGACCTAATGTGAGGGAAAATTCAACTGTCCCGCAACTGTCATTATGAAGTGACATGATTTTCTCGTGAAAATCTTTTTATTTTTGCGTTTAGCAAATTTAACGATTGGATTTCACTGTTGGTTGGATATTTAAATTCTATAGTTCCGTCTGTCCGCACATTTTTAAGATGTGGGACATATGATATATGAAATGAATGCGTCTTTCATCGTTAATTACGAATATCGCGTCCAAATTTCTGTGGGAGTAATAGAATCAATTACGAATATCACGAGATTGCGGAAAAAAAATAGAATTATCGAAATATGCTATATCTTGAAATTGGTGAGTCATAGCAAAATGGAACACAATGGTTTCATAGTATATACAAAAATCAATAAATTTTTGTATTGGCTAGTGATCAATATTCCGATGGATACTATCGAAAAATCGTAATTAACGATAATCGATATTCAATATCTCTGTAGAGGATGTTTACAAATATACGACAAAAATTCAAGGAGTGATTCTTTGGGTTATTTTAAAACACTTTTGTCCTTTGATGATTTTTCGGAATGGCGCTTTCTTTCGGCGATAAAGGGTTTTCGACAAAAACAATATTTTATTACCTAATACACAGTCCAGACACATTAATGTGATCATCCGTCAGTAGCCAGAATAACCACCTTTCGCGGCGCGGACAGCTGCGAGACGGGCAGGAAGAGAGTCAATAAGGTTCTGGAAGGTCTTGACTCGGATGTGAAGCCATGCCGACTCCAGTTCTGTGGGAGGATCCATGGCGCGAACAACCCGATCGAGATGGTCCTACAGATGCTCTATGGGGTTTAAATCCGGGGGGTATGGGGACCTGGGGAGTACCGTAAACGCATCCTCGTGTTCTTCGAACCATGCATGGACATTGCGCGCTGTATGGCACGTCGCATTGTCCTGCTGGAAGATGCCATCGTGCTGAGGAAACACAATCTGCATGTAGGGGTGGACATGGTCCGAAAAGACAGATGCTTACTTCCATTATCCATGGTGCCGTCCACAATGATGAGTGCACCCAGGGAATGCCATGAAAACATTCCCCAGACCATAACGCTGCCTCCTCCGGCCTGGATCCTTGAGGCACGTGTTACAGGGTGTTTATTTTCTGACGCTGAACGCCGTACACGCCATCGCCCATCTATCCGATGGAGCATAAACCGTGATTCATCGGAAAAAGCCACCTTTCGCCACTCTGTTGCTGTCCAGTTGCGGTACTAGCTTGCAAATGTCAGTCTTTGTCGCCGGTGAAGATTTGTCGCAAATCTTCGTCAGCATTGGAGCCTCATACGCAGCAACGTTCGCTGAACTGTCGTTGAGGATACACATTTGATAGCCCCCTGGTTCATCTGGGAGGTCAGTTAGTCCACGGTTGCACGTCTGTTCGCTTGCACGCATCTCCGTAGCCATCATTCACCTCTGTTATCTATGGCACGTCGCCGATTTTAGTATTGCCATTCTGCCATGTACGGTACACTTTCACTACAGCACGCGAACACTTCACAAAACTAGCCGTTTCGGAAATACTGCCGTCCTTAGCTCGGAAGCTGATGATCATGCCATTTTGGAGGTCGGATAAATCGCTACGTTTCGCCATGACTCCAGCAATTGCAATGTTTTCTGCTTCCCTCTGACACCCTTCATATTCCACCCCACCTCTGATACTGGTACGTAACCATTTTCCGCTGATGTTGAACGTAGAGAGTGGTCACATTAATGTGACTGGACTGTGTATTACATGTAAAGCTTCTTAATCTAAAATAACAGCTGAAAATGACTACCACCATCTAGGATGCATGGATCCAATCTTCTACTCAATTGACTACCGAACTCTTTCAAAAACATCAGCGTTGTTTCTTATTGCGTTACACCCATCAACTATCTGATTTCTCAAATCTTTTACATTTTCAACAATACGTATGAAATCCACGGGTAAACTGATAGTGTTTTCAGTATCTGCGCTAACGTGGTTTTGAGTCCAAAAGGCAGCCGTAATCAGAATGCTGTTAAAAGTTATCATATTGTTTTTGTCGAAAAACGTTTATCGCCTTATATTTTCGAAACAAAGCGGCATTCCGAAAATCATCAAAGAACAAAAGATTCTTATAATGACCAAAACAATCACCCCTTGAATTTTTGCCGTATGTTTAGTAACCACCCTGTATAAGATGGACGATACCGATGCGACTTATAATATAGTAAACTCAATAATAAATATAAATTTGAAAAAGTTTTCAAAATTGGACCAATCGTTACGGAGATAAACTTTTTATTTTCGTTTGGGTGATGATAGCTTGCTCATTCTCATCTGATTATATGTACCTTTTAACAACTATTAGGTCTGTTGGATATTTTAAACATGAGCTTTTATCATTGCAATTTGCTCATTGAATGGCATTCAGGATAGTCAACTTTAGAATTATGTAACCACGTTAGGAATTATTCTAGATTACCTTGGAATACACTATTTATCAGTAATTGTCCGGACACCCCGATCATCAGTTGTAATGATCGATTTTGTGAATGTACACAAAATAAAACTCATTGGATATCATAAAAGTCGAATAGAGATAGCATGACAACTCGACGTGAATTGAGTGATTTGAAAGAGGACATTGTGAGCTGTCACATAGCTCACTGACTTCTCCATAACTAATTCACAAGCAATTTTCTGTAAAGCGCCATTTTCTGCTCAAAGTGTATGATGTAAAGAGAAAATAATGGTTTCCCATGACTTGCAACAATTTCTCTAATATTCACTTTCGAGGAAGTATGTCAATGCGTGCCAGTGCTACTTAACTAGGCCATCCAACAATAACAGTTGGTGATGTGATTTACAAATGGCAACGTTCCGCCGTTAGTAATGCAGAAAAATCCAGCTCGACCTTCGAAAATGACAGAGAGGGACAGAAGGGCGTTTTGAAGAGGGCTGTGCGCGCAGCCAGGCTAAAATCAGCGCAGACTATCTGAATCAGAGTACCATTAATACTACCGTTAGCATAAATACCTTACGAAAAGAACTCCACGGCCTTGGTTTCTATGAAAGAGCTGCAGCACACAAGTCAAACATCGCAAGAACAAACAAGACGGTTCATCTGGCTTTGTGCAAAGAGCATGAGAACTGGAAACTAGGTCGATGGAAGAAGGTGCAATGGAGCGATGAATCGAGGTTGACCTGTTTCAGTCCCATGATAGTGTGTGCGTATGAAAGCAGCCTGAAGAAGCCTCTTACCAGAATGCGTTGTTCCCACTATGACATTTGCTGGTGGTGGAGTGCTCATTTGGGAGGCGTTGAGCTGATTTGGACTTGAACCGCTGGTTGTTGTTCATGGAATCATGAAGGCCAATCAATATCTGAACGTTTTGGATAATCAGATGCTTCCCGACCTCTGGCAGTTCTACGGAGTGGACGATTGTTATTATTAGGTCGACAAACAACGCCCCTTGCCTTGTTTCATGGAATAGTATGACAAGATGGATGTTCAACGACTGTCCTGACCTGCACAGAGTCCTGTCTTATAGAACACCTGTAAAACAAATTGGAACGATGGTTGAAGTCAAGGCGATATTTAATGAATTCAGTGCATAAAAATGTGGCTATGATAAAGTAAAATTTTGAAGATAGCAAAATATATTTGAGAAAAGGCCATTTTATGGTGAAATTTAAATTATTTTTAACATTAAAATTAAATTATTTTTATTGCGAATATTCTTTCTGCACGTAAAAATCTTTTAAGTAGACTAAATTTCATGCCATGACTAGCTTGTATCTATTCTTGCTAATGAATATGAAGTTGGCCGTTTACATAGCAAATATTGCTACGAGTCAGATTTCGCCATTTTCATGATTACTGGAACATAATGTATTCTGTAAATGGATAGATTGTTAATTAAAAAAAACAAACTAATGTATTAGGCTACTGACAATTCTTTATATAGAACATTAATCAATAATAATTGCTAGAAGTTTTAATTGACGTATAACAAGGATTATTATCCAGGTGTAAGGCCATTACCTATCTGTTATGACCATTAAGGTTCCAGAATAATATTGGTCGAGCAATTCATTGCTGGGGGGGCTCTTACCAACCGATCTGTTTCCGTTATAAAACTGGTGGCAAACAATAGCTACAAAACGTCGAATAGCACTGAACCCCTAATGATCATGTTTCCTATTTTATCTTTTGCAGATTACTTTTGATATAAATTTTACAATGTATTTACGTGAGTGAAGTTTTCATGATTGTTTAACTGTATTAGATGCATTTAATTTAGTTCAGCTTTGTGGTTCTTTCTTTATTAATTAATTTCCAGAGTACCAAAATTATAGCCATAACAATGCCATGTGTATTCCTCTTTTGTTATCCAGTTTAATCTAACTGAGGATATCAACTAGCTAAATTACTTCATTCGAAATTTCTCTTATCTCTTCCAAACGTAACTGCCTTCATCAACTCGTCAAGTCTTTAATAATACTGATCACAGTGGCGTAGCGAGCATAAATGGCATTCGGAGCACGGTATTCATTTTTTCGCCTCGTCTTCTCATATTTTGTGTTTAGGAGGATTAATCGGAGAGCATGTTGTTCCTTACGTGTAAATGTGGATATGTAATGATAATTAAAATCACCAAACGATATTTGTATGAACAAAAGCGTTGAAAAAATTACAACATTAAACGGTAAAAACAATAGAATTCATACAAAATTTTCTAAGTTTTAAACATTTTATTATCATTACCATACAATAAATATAGCAATAATATCAAATGCAGATAATACATGCATATGAGTAGGAGCTGAAGTAATACAAAACTCTTTTACCACAACTTTAATAACTTCGTTATTATGTTACAGGAGCTGAAGATGGTAACAGGGTTACCAAAATACGAATCTTACCTAAGTTATTAAAGTTGTGGTAAAAAAAAAAAAGAGAGCATGTATTAATCCAATTGTTTTTTTCTTCGCCCCCTCCCCCGCGAGGGATCAAGACTGGCTCATGATCCCCCATGTCCCACCATCTTCGATAAGTGGAAATACGGCATACAAAATCGAGTCCAGGAATTTCAAGTTATGGAAAATTAAATAAAGTTTTAAAATTACGATTTGATTTTAACAGTTTATAGAACTGAATAAATCAGCAGGTCACCGATAGAATACAAGACAATATGAAATAAGTGTTTTAACTTAGGTCCTGGCTAAACAATACGTTTAGAGGTCCTGGCTAACAATGTGCGACTTATCCATTTAATACGGGGTGGTATGTCGCTTTTGATCATCAGTTTCTGCTTTAATTTTATCTCAACTGTTATTCTCCGCTGACCAAATTCCTTCAAATAATTCTATTTATTTTCTGCCAAATTCCATTTCAAACAGTTTAGCATACAAATGTGTAAGTCCGCTTTTCACAAGGTTTACATTGATATGTGTACAAATGAAGATATCATATAAAGGTCTAATATTCCCGGTTAATTTTTCCACTGAGAGAATAAAACATTAGAGACACCTCCATAGTAGCTTCTTTGCCCTTCATATGGACTACACCGATGTTAGAGCGTCGCTGGAGGTACGTGTTGAACCATAGCTGACAATTTTACTAAATCTTACCCTAGACAAGCAATTTCCGAACTTTAACGGAACATAAGGAAAGTTTTCAAGTCAAAAAGTACTCCGCGGAAAATTATGAAATTTAGTATAAGCCTCTTATGATTATATTAGGAATCTATATAAAATAATAAATGATGCGTTCCATTAACTTTCAAGTTTTCTCTCATAGAAAAAGTCTGGGAAATGCTGCCATAGACATTGCCTCTCAGATTAAAGGCTAATTTTTCACTCGATGGTATTCTGCAGAGATTCAATAGATATTGCTTCCCGTATCTTATAGATGGCCCTGAACTAAGATGAGCGTTCCTTTCCTGAGTAGAGCAGCCCTTAAGGGGGCCTTATTAATGGATTACCAAAATACAGAGGTCTCAGATTAAGTATTACTCTGTTTGTAAGCTTCAGGGTCTCTAAATGCAGAGAACTGCTGGTGGTTGAAACAAACCTACATACGAGGGATATCAAAATTTTTTCTTTACCATATACTATATACTTTTAACTATTTTTCCGCAAACTTTCCAAGTTTATTTAAGCACTTGTCATAGCGCTCAATGTACTTCCGCATGATCACTTCATAGAAACTGCCGCTGGTGAAGAAAGTCACGCAGTTTTCACTTGTTCATTTGTTCTTTTTATTAAAAATCCTCTTTTGTAATTTCACATGATTTAGTGTCCAATATAAATAAAACTAACAGCAGTAAATAACTTATTTATTATCATAAAGTAGTTTGTTTGATGCGCATAGTCACGCAAACCTTGTTGTAAAGAGAAGAAAACGGGAACGACCGACGAAATTTCATATATGACAAGTGGAAGGGGTGTTTCTTTTTTCTTCTCTTTAGCAAGTATCCACAGTTTTATAGTTACATTTATTTCTTAAACCATGTTGTTTCATGAAAGTACAGCACTTCTTTTTAATAAGGCCATGGACCTTAACTCATAATTATTAGAAGTTAGGTTTAACTGTGCTTTTGGTAACTATGATTCGCTCTTCCTTTGCTAGCTATCTTGGATAAACAGTTTTTCGTAACATCGCCACAGCTGCCTATCTCTATCTATTTTTTCTATTCCTCTTTTACCTTTTCGATGCCGGGGATGAAATAACCACTGGATCTATTTGAAATTTAGCCTACCAGGGAATTAACCTATAGAGGCTTTGCTAGGTCTTCCAAGCTTGTTAGTAAAGGGACAAACATCTATGCCAGTGCTTTCCAAACTTTTTTTTTATACAGCGACACCCTAAACCTATAGCTATACTAAAACCAGCGACCAGGCGATGTCCAGTTTGGAAAGCTCTGATCTATGCCCTCAGCGTGATTTGAACCTGCGACTCGCTGGTCTCGACTTGAGCCTTTGGCTTAACCGTTTGTAACACACCACAGCTACCATATTACAAAACTGCCTGATCGATTATTAGGAGCTTTAGCATAAAAACTACTTATAAGAATGTCCGGCCGTCCGGCCGTTTGCCGTTTGCACGATAACTTGAAAACGAATTCACTTTTTCAAATTCTGTTTTCAGAAATATGACCATCAAAGTCTTAGCTCGGCCGTATCAATTCGTATTCACGTGCTAAAGGAGTGAGTGTAAAGAATATAAAGATAATGGCATGTCATATAACAATCGATTTGTCAAGAAGGAATACATTGTTACTTTCTGTTCATCTTTTAAGCATTAGTGACATCGGTGCGCGCACGTGAAATCGCTTTGTCGACGCACGATGCTCAAGTGCTCATAATCTATGTTATTAAGTAGCGGAAGAATGAAGCTACTTATTGTTTTCACAATGTCCGTCTGTCCGTCCGTCCGTCCCCTTCATAATTTCCGCATTTTTTGAGGTAGAAGGTTGAAATTCGGAATGTAGCTTACTACGGGCATGGGTACCTTCACTATTTAGTTTGGTTTTGATTGGCCCACTGGGGGCGGAGTTTCGGGGGCGGAAATTAGAGGGGATCAAAAGGTCTATGCGTATTTATGCATATAAAGAAGTGAAATTCGGTATGCAGATTCCTCTAAGCAAGATCAACATTATTGTAAAGTTTGGGCCAAATGGTCCCAATAGGGTCGGAGTTGTGGGGGTGGCAGTCACTTGGTCTTTAGAACTATGGCAGCATATGGCGTGTGATGTATCATTCGATCGGAAATGATGAGAAACGAAAGAAGACAGAGCTCTTTTTCATCTTCTAAATAATTCGTTCGAGAAAATCAATTTTTCGATTAAAAAAATGGGGCGGGGGCGAATTAAAAAGTGCAGATAAAAGGGTAAAAATAGATGACCTCAGCGCTTCCGCTACTTTCCTATACCTTTCTCGGGAGGATTAATTTCTTGTTATTATTAAGTAGCGGAAGAATGGAGCTATTTATTGGTTTTAATAATGTCAGTCCGTCCCCTTCATAATTTCTACATTTTTTGAGGTAGAAGGTTGAAATTCGGAATGTAGCTTCCTCTGGGCATGTCCATCCGCACTATTTAGTTTGGTTTTGATTGGTACAATGAAGTCGGAATTACGGGGGTGGGATTCAGAGAGGATAACATATCTATGTGGTATTTAGGTACATAAAGGCGTGAAATTCGATATCCAGATTCCTCTAGGCAAAATCTACATTATTATGAAGTTTAACCCAGCTGTTCCATTGGGGTCGGATTTGCGGGGGTGGCAGTCACTTGGTCCTTAGAACTATGGCAGCATATAGCATGTGATATATCATACGTTCGGAAATGATGAGAAAGGAAAGAAAATACGAGCTTTTTTACATTTACTACATATTACGTTCGAGAAAATTAACCCTACTTAGGGGGGGGGGGGAATTTCTTTTTAATAAATGTATAAATGTATTTCTGCTTCACTGCTAAAGCTCCTCCTTGGATGTTTCCAAGATGTTATTTGATACAAAAACAAACACTGGATCATATCGTGCGTCATCCAGCAGAATTCGGTGAACTTTTTAGGTATAAACGATGCCTTTTGGGGAAATCTAGAGAATTTTTCCGCCCGATTCAGGGATGACACTTTCCTCTTTAAACTGCGCATGCAGAATCTCATCGAGCGCTATGACAAGTGATTAAATAAACTTGGAAACTATGTAGAAAAATAGTTAAAAGGATGTATAATCTGATAATGAATAAATTTTGAAAAACTACATAGTAATTTTGTTTTTATTACAAAACGGACCTTGCTTTAAAAACGACCATATATTCCAACATATGCTCAATCCAGGTTACCATTTTATTATGATTTAATCCGAATACAGTTCATTCATTATTTGGTTCGGAGTATAAAATTTATTTATTATTTAGTTTTTACATACTAGAAATAAGCAATGAGCAATTTTATAATCCCATAAAGTAATTTAAAAGTAAATTAATATTTGCTCACCAAAAGAAAATCAATTGAAGTCGCTGATGGAGGAATGCTGGTTTGTTTTTGTAATTCCTGTCCGAGTTGGGCAAATCGACGACCGCTAGTTATTTCATTTTTTAAAATTTCATGATGTGCTCTTTATTAATTTTTAGAAGGAAGGACAAGGAACTAAAAATTATAAAATGATGATTTTTTTTCTTTAAATGTATTAAAACTGATAAACGGTTTCAGAGGCAGGATAGGCATTGGTGTTGTAATAAAAATGCTTCAAAACTTACGAAACTCACTTAATGAAATTTAATTTTTTAATATAATTTTAACAATGACAAATGTGTCCACTAACTCATGTATTAGAATTTATTTCACGATTAGGAGGAAATCTGCTGGCAAGTAGGAGATTAATTGTGAACGGCCTAACTAGATGGCGGCAAAAGTTATTTGAGCGGTCGGGTTTGTGCGGCGAAATCCATCAATAGTTTTCCATCGAGCGGCACATGGGAAACTCGTGCGTGCTTCGGCGTTCATTTCGTCCATGAAAACGGACACCTTTCATTGTATCGACGAATTGCCGTCTGCAAGTGATGTAATAATATTTCGTTTTATTAATCCGTATTCTTTTTCTTGTACTCGATTGCTTAAAAATTTGTCGTTTTAAGTAATTTAGATTAATTAAATGAAATGGCAATTTTAAAGAAATATGGTGGGCGTTAAAAAACGGAGATACCTTTAATGTGTGAAATAGTTATTTTTAAGGTGCATGCAATTTACTCTACTAGAGATTGTGAGATTGTAAATGTTGAATTGGTTTTAGCTTCTCACAAATTGTTTACAAATAAATACCAAATCGATCGCCTTGTCAAAAATTACCAGGGATTCCTCCCCGTTCTTTGATGGACTGGTCCGTCTACCAACGTGTTGATCAAGACAGAAAAACACGCACAGTTTTCTCCTTCTACCGGCAGATTTTCTTGTTTGTCAGTTTAAAAAAAGAAGAAGAAAATTACATTTAAGATTAAATATTCAAAGTACTAACAAATTTACGTCATGATTTATAAATTTAAAAAAGCTTTAAGATTTTATTCAGTTTTGTACATAAGACGAATTTAAATTGGATGCTTTACCAGTGATCAACGTTTTAATATTTAATTCCGATTTCCCCGATTTTACGCATTTCACTGTCTCTCACTCTCCTTACAAGCAGACATTTTAAAGTTTTTATTTCATCAATTATTTCTTTATTCTTTATTATATTCAAAAAAATAAAAATAAAAGTGTATAAACGTAATTATTTCTAATCATACTTGTCTTATTGGCCGATAAGAAATGACAAGGACTACCAATAATTTTTAGAAGAATTTTTAGATTATAGTTTTTCTTAAGAAACAGCCATGATGATTCAGTGTTGGTACCAATGGAAGGAATCCCAAGGCTTTCTGTGTTGCCAACATTTAAGCCATCCAGACGAGGACAGTGCAAGAGCACCTTATCCCAGGTGTACCAATATAAATTTTTGCCCTCACTACTCTATAGTGACAGGCCTGCATCTGGAAAAACGGTTAAATTTATTTTAGAATGAAAATATGAAAATTTATAAATCATAACTTAAGGCTCTGCAGAGCACAGCTTGAGGAATTCTGCTTCAGAGTATGATTATTTGATGGAATCCAATGCATCTGTCCATGGCCTGTATGGCCAGAGGCCGATGAGTTGGGTCCCTGGATGAACATGGATTGACAATTGCTGTATGATGGTTGCATGAGGGTGGGGGGGGGGGGGGGTGAAAATTGTGTGTCACTGATGGTCGCCCATCCAGGGGCTAGCCGTGCCTAATGATGTTTAACTTCTAGAATTGGTGTGTGCAATGAAAGCCCACCAGGCCATGGCCTCTCCCGTGATTTTTAGATATGGATGCCATCATCGCTGAATTCATTGCTTTGGAGGAACTATATAAATTTACTAGCAATTGGCCGAGTTTAATTCTTTAATAACTTGCTTTAGATCATGATATAATTTAAATTTAACTAAGGCGTTTAGTGTGATACTCATGGTTCCTGATCGAATCCAGGATGCAGAATCTTTCCTTCCAATTTTTCAAATCATATCAAGACCTTATGTTTGGAGAATTAAATCCAGTTGTCATTTAAATTCATTTTATATCTCATGTTGTATTGTATAATGTATTATTAATTATTCATAAATGTTCATTTTACAATACAAAGTTTTATTCATTTGGAATTAGCTGACTTTCAACATTAACAATGAATAGACAAATATTGTTCAAAATTAAAAATACTTATATTGTAAGAAATTTAAAAATCTGTTGTAACAAATCTGAAGATGCCCAAAAGGACAAAAGTTGGCTAATTCCAAATGAATAAAACTTTGTATTGTAAAATGGACATTTATGAATAATTAACAGTTGTCATTTATTAATTTCTTGCTGTAGATGCTGATATTGCCTTATATCTATATTGCCTGTATATACACTCACTCACTCACCAAAAGTTATGGCACATCTGCCTAATAACGTGTTGGGCCCCCTCTGGCCCGGAAATTTCGGCGACCCGTCGTGGAAGAGAGTCTACCAGTCCCTAGAACACACCCACAGGCACTGCAAGCCATGGCGCCTCCACTGCACTCCATAACAATGCTGCATTTACCAGTTGTGTTGGTGACGACCTGACAAATCGTTCGATGATGTTCCACAAATTGCAATCTGAGGAACGTGGAGGCCAAATCATTGTCGTGAAGTCTGTAGCATGTACCTCCAGCCACTGCTGTGTCACAAGGGGCTTGTGTGGAGGTGCATTATCTTGCTGGAAGATGCCATCGCCCTCGGGGTAAAAACAGTTCATGAAGGGGTTCACGTGGTCCCCAAGCAGAGTGCCGTAGGTAATAGCATGCTGAGTGGATGTCAGATGCACCAATGGACCCATTGCATGCCATGAGAAAACACCCCAGAACAGTATGGAACCTTCACCTGCCTGAGTGGTCCTTACCTGACAAGCGGAGTCCATGGTTTCGTGGGGCCTGTGCCAGACACGGACACGACCATCGGCCTGATACAGCTGAAACCATGACTCGTCGGACCAGGCAACCCTACGCCAGTCCTCAGCAGTCCAATGTCAATGTTGGTTGCCCCAGGCTAGGCATTGCTGACAATGTGCAGCTGTCAAAGAGTTGCTTCCTGCTCCCATAGCCTGCAGCTGCCAAGGTTCGCCAAATTGTCATCACTGACACAGTTGTGGGACGTTCCTGGTTGTACCTCATGGTGATTTGGCCCGCTGTCGCCCTTTGGTCAGCGTTTGCAAGCCGGGTGACCCGGCGAACCCCTCTGGCATCAGAGGCGTTGGTGGCCCGTCCGCTGTCCAACATGGGCTGTAACCCCATGTTGGGTGTACTCTCGATAGACCCTTGCAACAGTTGTGCAGGAAAATTGCAGGGTGTTGGCTACATCTGATATTGAGGCACCCATCCGTCTGGCACCAACAATCATCCCCCGTTCAAATGCGGATAGCTCTCGGTGTGCTGCCATTTCTGCAGCTAGTTTTGCTTATAATGATTGTGTGATATCAAGGAGTCCTGTGCACCTGCATTCCGAGAATGGAAGCAGCGGGATCTGTCTCATTGCGGACAGGGAACCTGATTGGAGGGGCGTGCCATGACTTTTAGTGAGTGAGTGTATATTAATTTCTTGCCTTATATATATACTAGAAGCGAACCCACCCGTTTGTATAATCGGGAAATAACCCATTGTTAGATTTTTTCTTTGTTGTGACAACATCCACCGTTGCTGATTTTATATAAATGATTTATTTGATAAAGTGAAAAGTTTATAACTGCCTTGAATTAATATTGTTGATTACTGGTCTTAGTGATAACAGAAAATAAACTCAAGAACTTAAAGAAGAATCCAACAGATAAGTTTCAAAGACAAATCATTAAAATTACCAACAAATTCAAATCAGTGATGTTCAAAGGACAAAAATTACAATTAAGAACGAATAATCCTATAGCACCAATAATGAAGCCTAGAATCAAAGTTCACAAAATTAATTTCCCAATAAGACCAGTAATCAACAATATTAATTCACCATCATACAATTTAGCAAAATATATCCGAAAACAATTAAAAGAAAATCTGAAATTAAATTATTACTACGCAATAAAAAATTCTAATGAGGTATTTGAAAAGCTAGAAAAATCAAAATTAAGTGAAAATTCAAAATTAGTATCTTTTGACATAAAAGATATGTATACAAATGTAAACGTAGACAAAGCAATTAAAATAATAGAAAATAACTTAAAAGAAAAAGAAATTGAAAAAGTACTAATAGAAGATATTATAATAAGCTTAAAAACAATAAAAACTCAAAATTACTTCGAATATAGTAAAAACTTTTATGAACTAAAACATGGGCTAGGAATGGGAAATCCAATTAGTGCAATAGTTTCAGAAGTATATCTACAAGATCTAGAAGAAAATAAATTAAAAGAAATATTAAAAAAATATAATATAGGCCTACAAATGTATACTAGATATGTAGACGACAGCCTATGTATATTAGATAAGTCAATTAACATAGAAGAAATACTAAAAGACTTAAATAATCTAGATGACAATATCAAATTCACATATGAAGAAGAAAAAGATAACAAATTAAATTACTTAGATATAATGATAGAGAAAAAAGAAGAAAACAATAAAATAAAATTGAATATAACATTTACAAGAAATCCACTACAACAATAAACAGTATACACAAAAATTCAAACCAACCATGCAGCCACAAAAACTCTGCATTTAGGAATCTAATTAATAGAGCTTTAACATACCCATAAAAGAAGAATATAGAGAAAAAGAATTAGGAATAATAAAAGAAATTGGGATTGGGAATGGATACAAGTAAGATCAAATAAATAAAACAATCATCAATATAGCTACAGAAATCAGAGAAAAACAACAAAATAATACAAATACAAAAGAAAAAGAAAAGAAAAGAATTTGTTTAACATTCCATGGAAATATAAGTTACAAAATTAAAAAAAATATTTCAAAAGAAAGAAATAAAAGTAACCTTTAGATCCAAAAATAGATTAATAACATTACTAGAAAACAAAAGAGAAATTATAGAAAAAGAAAAAAGTGGGGTATATGAAATTAAATGCAAAGAATGTAACAAAATTTATATTGGAAAAACTTATCGAAATTTAGAAACTAGATTCAAAGAACATGTATATTATATAAAAAATGCACTAAAAAACTCCAAATATGCAGAACACATTTTATTAAGCAAACATAAAACCGGGAATTACGAAGAAACTTGCAAACTAGTCTACAAAATTAATAATAAGAGAGAAATAATAATCATCGAAAATTTTATTATTTTTATGGTAAATAAATTTTATCCACAAGAGATTTTAAATAATGCCGAATTATTAGATAGTAATTTATTATTCAACCAAATACTGAAGGAGGAGAAAATAAAAGAACTATTAAGCAAAAACAAAAGAATACAAGAACTATGTAATTAAACACATATTTATAAGATAAGATAATACTATATTTTATATTAATAAAACTACAATGTATAAATAAGATAAATACTAATAATACTATAACCAAATAATGACAACAATATAACCAAAAAACAATGAATAGAAGAAATATTGTTCAAAATTTAAAAAGAATACCATTGTAAGACATTTAAACATCTCAACTGAAAATACTGATGATGTCCGAAAGGATGAAAATCGATTATATATCTAAACATTAATAAACCAATTGTATTGTAAAGTGGACGTTATAAAATTATAACTGTATACACTATACAATACAATGTGTGTACAATAATGAATCTTATAATCGTGTATCTTTTTTAGCATGTTACAAAGAACTGCAAAAGTTTTATCTGATATATTATTTTATTGCAAAAATGGTTTATATAAGATACTGGCATCAATCCGAAAAAAAAAAAAAGGGATGAGGCAGGGTCTACTTTGCAACAAAAATAGGTTTATTACCGAGATGCGTTTTGATCTTAGATCATCTTCTGTCTGAATATAGTGGCTACTTGCTGGCTTTTTATATTATAGAGATCTTCACCTGCCCAGTGCTCATTGGAGGATCTTGAATGAGAATATCCAATTACGCACAGAGAAGGTGGTAAATGCCTGAAGAAGCCAGGAGTGACAGTAAGGCCAATTAGAGTAATTTTAAGTTCTTATATCCGAAATCCACTATAACTGAAGTGCACTACAACCGAAGTCCACTATAACCAGATTGATAAAGTGAACAAAAAGTGTTTAACTGTGGGTTTACAGAATTTGGTTACATATTATATCAAGTTTTAAATTACATAGTTGAAAATAAAATAAATAAAATAAATAAAATAAAGTAAAGTAAAATGAATAAACAATATAATTTACAAATTCTACGGTGGGTTCTGTCGTTCTTTTCTTCTGACTAAATTTTTTTAGTTTTCTTAGGTTTCCTTCTTTCATTATAGATCTAAAACACGCATTTTGGTCAACAGATATTTGGTTTTTGGAACCCTAGAGTGACAATGTTGTTACCACAGCCTTCTTCTACAGTCTTAGTAGTCCATCTAGAGACTCTGACCTGGCTTGTATTTCCCCACATTGAATGGATGTGTCACAGGCTTCTTTGAAGAGATCTGTCATTATGGCCTGTAGTTTCAGGCTTTCTTCCATGTTTGGAGTGACAATTTTGGACATTCTTGTTCTTCTTGGTAATCCAATCAAATCTGCTTTTCCGCAAATATTTTTGTCGAAAAGCGGATTTGATTTGATTACTGATGTGAGGGTTGGATCTGTCTGAAAGACTATCTATCTGGCGAGAATAGGGTTCTTTGATTTCCACCTTCCTTCAGCACCAAACTGAAGGGCTATTGCCGCTCAGGGACGTGCTGAAGGATACAGGCCTAAAGAAATACAGACTATATACACAAAGAAATACTTTTTTACACGGAAAATGTAATATAACGGAAATACTCCACTCTTTTCTAATCCAAGATTGAAATGGCAATAAGTCATTGAACGAAATGGAGTGAAATGCAATGCAACGCATAGCAATGAACTGAAATAGCTCCAAGAAAAATGAGAGATAGAAGTGTTTTGTTACCCAATTCGCTGCTCCGTCAATCGTCTGTTGTTCGTCTCCAATGATGGGTGGTGGGTTGAATTTCTGGCCCTTTGATATGGGTTTTGCGTTTCTACTACTGATTCTGATCCATAATAATAAATAGTAATAATAATATCTTTTATTCCCAACTGTATCAATAAACTGGGATTAAGCTAAGTGTTACGCTAATATTAAATGGTAGAGGGATTTCTCCTCCACATTAGCATCAAAATCTAGGTCTTACACAAGTTGATTCTGACTGCCTCATCTATACTATTAGACGATTCAATTCCGACTCTTACATCTGTCTCGCTTGACATGCTGAAGTCCAACTTATACGTCTGTTTGATCAGATTGTTCAATTCCAACTCATCTGTCTTTCTTGCTCTAACTAACTCACTCATCTCTTGCTCTTCACAAGAGTGAAAAAACTTTTTTGGGGGGGAGTTCTATAATACTCTTCTAATTGGATAGAAAAGGACATAGCTCCACCTGTTCAGTCACCTCCATGTCATGTGATTATAAAAGATTTCATCATTTTTAGACAAATGCATCATAAAATGATGTAATGGTTTATCCTCGAAGACAAAACCATGTAAAACAATATGTTCGTCTGGTGTAACTGATACTGCTTCAAAGTATTAAATGATGTTTTTGTTTTAATCCCCCTTTTCTAATATCCTTTTTAGAAAACTCGCTTACAACTGATTAAACTGGTTAAACAACATGCTGAAACATTATAAAAGGTATACTCTCTAACGTTAACTCTCATTAGAAATGATTAATTCAGATATATTGATTTATTCATGAAGCATAATTTATAATTAATTTAGATGATTAAAGATTCCTCATAATGGCTAAATAGTACATTAATAAATGTGCATTCGACTGTTCATTAAAAGCAGATGCTTCATAACTCCTAAGTTCATTTAACTTTACACTAAAATAATTAAATTAACGATAATCTGAGAAACGTATCTCTCTTAGAAAATTAGAACTTTCTTCCAAGTCAACAATGACAACTGTTAAGAAATAGCAGGGGGGAAATCTTTAATGTAAATCAACAACAGTTACTAAGTGTTTATTAAGGTTGGATCTGTTGATATCTAATTCCTACAGTCTCACACTGAGATATTATTGATATCCACCATTTATAAAGTATTAAGGTGCTTTATCTCCTGTTTACCTTATTCTTCTTGTTCTTTTTTGTTAAGAACTCTTGAAACAGTTGATTCCAAATAGTGAGCTATTTCTGCAATTTTATTTTGGTTAGTCCTCTCTTTGCATCTAAGATGATCTTTTGTGTCATCATCTATTATCTTATTTTCATCCCATAGTTACATAGTTCACAATCCCAACTGATTGATTCTATTATAATTAGTGCTTGAATGCCATAATTCATACTTGAATTTGCATAGTTGGAGTCTATCACTAATTTTAGGAGTAGCCATAGCAATTATTCTGATTTTCTGCAAAAAATATATATATAGGGTATTCAATTGGGTATTCAATTGGGTATGGGCACTTATAGATAGACATGACTTTTATGACTCTAGCACCTTATGTTCTAAAGTTATTTGAATGTTTTGGAAATTTCCTCTACAGGTAATGCTATAATATTTGATTCTTAAGGTTAATATAGAGTGAAACCTCCGTAAACGGACCACCGATGGGGACAGGCCAAGTGGTCCTTTTTCAGATGTAGTCCCAAAATGGAGGTTCTCTAAGTCCGGAATGTTGCCTATCTGCTGTTGAAAATAAACAAATCTGCTTTTTTTTTTTTTTTTTTAATAATATTAATAATAACGCTGTCAAACTCAGTTAAAGGCATTGGTATTTCTTTATTTTACAATTTTACATTATAAAAAAATGTAATAAAAATCTTTCTTGTTTTTTTTAATTAGGTTGTTTACAGAAATAGGATTTTGTGGGTTTTTTTTTTTTTCATTCTAGCAATTTGCTATGATAATGTCTTGAACACCATTTAAAGATATGTCATAGCAGGGTGCACTGCTTCATCTTCTTTTACATAATTTTTTAATTTTTATTTATTTATTTATTTATTTATTTAATTTTTCTTAATTTACACTATGGCAGTTTTGAAATCACTTGATTGTGTCTTTCTTGATATTCTTCCATGCATGTTGGATCCAATTTACTGCATTCAGCACCGTTATAGACATTGCCAACATATGAACCAGGCTGTGAGTTCAACTTTTTAATTGCATTCTCAGATCAGAAGCACATAGTTTCTTTAGGCAGATAAATGTGCAAGTTTTAAACTTCTTTTCTGATCTTTCGGTTCCACATTACAGCTTGTGATTGTACGATTCCAAAAATTGATTTAAGAATTTTGGTGATGGTTCCTGCAAAGAGGTCCATTGTCCCCCAGTTCCAGAAAAAAGTGATCCTTGCTCCTGTTATGGAGGGAGTCCCTTTAAGGGGGTTCATTTTGTATTAAATCAAGGGAAAACAATTTGGTAAAAAAAATTCAGTCCTCTTGTGGTGGGTCCCATTAGGGAGGTAGGGAGGTGCACCTATAAGGCTTAGGGTATTTCACTGTATACATTTAATGATGAAAGTCATTGTCTGATTTTATATAGAATGATGATTTAAAGTTTATTGCACATGCTAAAACAGTGACCGTAAAGAATACCAAGATAATGGCATGTTGTATAAGAATCAATTCATCAGGAATTAGTAGGTTGCTGCTTTCTTAATAAATAGAGAAAAATAGTAAAGAAAATCCTATGCCCTGGACTCGAACCAGGGACCTACAGGATGGTTCGAGTCCAGGCCGTGGAATTTTCTTTAATATTTTTCTCTATTTATTAGTTAATAGCGGAGGTAATGACATGAAAAAATCCTCCTAAGACCGTTTTCCAATTATTGTTACTTTCTGTTTATCTTTTAAACATTGTTGACATGGTCACACGCACGTGACAGTTGCTTTGTCGCACTAAAGCTGTTTCTTGGAATGTTGTCAATATATTCTCTTTACCTGTTTTGAATGCCAAATAGTCTATTAATATTGCTAAACTCAAAAATTTACAAAATATTTAGCGGATCTATGTAACATTTCCAGGATAACATTATTGCACTGTAACATTTACATTTCTAACCAAAAGATGGATACAAAACTTTCCTAAAGGTTCCTTTCTAGCGATATCTGAGAGTGAATAATCACTAGATAGAAAACTTTAGAAAATACAATAGATTCACAATTATCTGAATTAATTGGGACTGAGACCACCTCTGATATGAAAAAACTTAAATAATTCAGAGTTTTGTTATTAATAGGTTACAAAACTTGTCGATAACTAGCTGCATTAATGTAAAGACTGTGTTCATTTAATACATACATTACAAACTATACATACGTATGTTATTATGTTTGTAAGATAAAAGATTTTAAATTTATTTTTGCTACAAAACTCTTTTTATCAATTTTTTTTTTTAGATTGATCACATGCAAAGGCTTGGTTAACTCGGAGTCTCGGATAACTGGAGCTCGAATAACCCTGCCTGCAAGTCTACTGTATTCTCTTTTATTAACCCTCCAGTACTAACATGAATTTTACAAACAACATTACTAACATCGGTCTCTCAGACCGATATATTTACATAATATTTATTGTTACATTTAATTATATTTTTGCAGATAATAATATCAATTGAAAGATCATATATGTTGTTTTGCACAACTGGTTGTGAAACATTAAAAAAACGAATCAAAATCGAGGAATATTTAGAAATTCTAAATTATATACAAATATTGAAACTACATTACAAATGTGTTAGATTTAAGTAATCAGGTAATAAAATAAAATAAGAAACGCGTTATTTCAGCCCATAAGTGTAATTTGTAGCAACAGAGCAAATAAAATCAGTTTGTTTTAAAAGTCACATTGTTTATAAATAACTATAGCACATAATAATAAAACAAATTAAAAGTTAACAAAAAATAAATAATTATAAGAATTTTCAAGACCTTAAATATCAAGACCTTCTACAAAAATTAAAAATAAAAACTACAACACACATTTATTTATTGCGACAGAATTTATTCATGAAAATGATGAAAGGCACAATATTAGAATTTCTTATATTCGTTAGAAGAACTTCACCTATTGACTTTAAATTTTCTAAGAAAATAATTTTTCTGTATCTTTTCTGTGTGTTTTTTCTGTTTTTTGAATTATTTTTTAATCACAATTAAAAAAGAAAATAAAAAAAAAATAAAAATATCATTTTGAAATACTTACACCATTACTAACATCGGTCCACGGGACCGAAGTACGAATATTTCACTAGTGCGTTTACATAAAAAGTGTTGCTTAAGCATATATCATAGGACTATCTGAAAAGTGAAGGTACACAAGAAATCAACCATTTATTTACACGCGTTTGAGCTGTAGCGCCGAAAATTCTGTGGGTCGGTCCCTCAGACTGCATGTTAGTACTGGAGGGTTAATACATGTGTAAGAAATATCATGCCATGTATTATATAGCTAAGTAAAATTTTGGATTTAATTAATTTTTATATTTTGTTTTTCTTTTGTAGATTTTATTAACATATCCCAAGCAACATTGATATCAGTGAATTTAAATTAAAGACATGGAAGCAGCTATTCTTTTGGAATTGAGTTTAATAGATTTGCTCATGCTACAAATTATATAAAATTAGAGATTTCCAGTACTCTGAAAATGGGAAAAAAAATTGATACAATTTTAAGTTAAATAATGAAATTATTAATATGCAGTAAATTTTAAAGGTAATATAAATTTTTTATGACCAAAATATTTTTCATTTTTGTTAATGCACTATTAAAATAATGATTTCCATTCTTGAAAACATCTAATTTTTGATGCTTAAATATTAGTTTATAGATGAAATGTACAAGATGTGTTCAAAAAGTATTGAACCTTAATTTTCCTTTACAATACGATAAAGGGAGAACAGAGTTTCCGACTAGTTTTGCCATTTATTCCTGGCTTTATCAAGGATATAATCTACACTAGAGGCTACTTGCCCTTATATACAGAAATTTGGTACAATGGAGTAATATGATTGTGTGACATATTAGTACAGTCACACACGACTTAAATAATATTTAATTCTTGTTTGGTTAATTTATCAATAATACTCAATGGATCTGTTTTATTTTAGTATTTTATTGATCCCTCCATATTTCTTGTATCTTTATCATTATTATAAGCATTTATGTCTTAGACCAATTTTATTCATTTGCACTCATTTTATTATTTAATCTTAATTTTATTTGCACTCATTGCTCTCTCTGTCTATTTGATTTCTTTTTTTTTGCCAAGCCAGTGGGGAACAGCCCATTAGACCTGGGCTGCTCCGTTGCTAAGGCAATGCCGGGAAGGGAGGACTACATGGTTCAATCGGAAAATCGACAAAAGTCTCTTTTGCCCAAAATAAGGGGGGGGGGGGAGGGAAGGCGATCTTGGGAGAGAGAGCAGTGATTGGCTGAGGCAATTTTCCCGCACAGCGCATACTTATAATAGGGCAGAAGAAACAAGGCCTACTCTCTTACTGGGACTTACAGCCTCTCTCTCTTTCTCTCTCTCTCTCTCTCTCTCTCTCTCTTTCTCTCTCTCTCTCTCCTGCACTCTTAGACTTAGGACATGTGAGGAGATCATCACCACACAATGGAGCGGTTAGAACTTTTAACTTTTGCTCTGAGCTTTTAGCTTTGACTCGTTACCTAGTCTCCTCTGACTCAAAAGTAGAGGATCGGACTGGCAAGCTTTGTCAAAGACAATGAATCATGGACAGAAAAATAAGTGATCGAGCTATTAAGTGACTTGGAAGCGAGTTACTAAAATGACACTTTCCAAGCGAAATGGATAAACTGTTGTACCAGATGGCCAAGGCGATGGCGAGATTAATGGAATGACAATGCTGCCCGGCGTGTAGCTGGAGGAGCATGTAGCTGGACGGCAAGGTGCGATGCGTGAGTTTTCGTTGGCATGCAGGCTAGGAATCCATGGGACTGGTTCGGATTTGGTTCAAACAACAACCCAAGACCTTCTCTGAGACTAGTATTTCGCACCTGGTATCAGAATGGGATAATTGCTTGAACCACCATGTCAATATTTTTACTTATTGAATACACCTCATATATCATACATGCATTACAGCGGGGAATGCTGTAGTGAAGGGAGCAGCAGCCAAGGAAGGGAAGTGGTTCAGGTGCAGCGACCACTGCAGATCTGAACATGCAGTGGACTCAACGCATGTGGCTTGGGAGTGATCTGGAGTAACATCAGTCGACATTGCAAGGTGTGTTGTGTTTTGGCAGTGACAAGATCCAACAATCTGCATATGATCAGATAAGTGGTTTCATGCTCCCACTAAATGTGTCATAGGTTCATACGGAACAAATCTACTAGGTAACCACAAAAGTTCTTGCCATAAAAGGAAGTGATAGAAGATATGCAAATGAGTGTACAGTGTCGTCCAAAATCTGTCGGGGGGGGGGGGGGGGAGAACAGCCTTTTTTTATACAGGGCTGTTGGGCATTCACATCAATCACTTCTTGTGCAGAATTGAAGACAAATGGAGGTATCTAAGGAGATGGTTAGATGTTGTTTGCTTTATGACTTCAAGGTTGGCTTGTCAGCAGCAGCATCTCATCGCCGAATGCGTCTTGCATTTGGGGATGATGCTGTGAATGAACGCACCACAAGGCATTGGTTCCAGAAATTCAGGTCGGGAGAATTTGCCATTTTTGATGAATCCCGTAGTTTAGTGTGTCTGGTGAACTAGATGCCAAATGGTTCACAACGAGCTGTTACCAACTACCCAAACTATCACTGGGGACCTGTACTTCTAGCAGTTGGAACGTGTGCAGCAGAAGGAGCCAGCATTAGTGAATCATAAAGGGGTACTCTTCCTTCATGACAATACCTGGCCATATGTGGTTTGAGCCAAATGAGAGCTAGCTAGGTTTGAGCTAGGTTTGAGCTCAAACCTAAAGATTGGGACATTTATTTGCATAAAGTAAACAGCGTAAACCAGTCCACGATTGACCTCAAAACTAGAAAATTATCGGAAAAACTAAAGAGTATCATTAATAATCAAAAACCTATAACTAATAGAGTTAGTAATACGGATGTAGACAACATAGTTAATCTAACGGATTTAGACTTTAATGATTTTGAACTTAAAATCTTATCTAAAGGGCTAAAATTTGCAGCTAGGAATAAACATAAAGACATTCACCAGTTAGTAGGGAATGTAGAAGGGGGAATAAAGTTCTTACCAGATTCACAGAAAAAAGCCATTAGGGAACAATGTACCAAAATATTGTCCCATAATTGGGAAAACTATGAGGTAGAAAATAACGATCGCCGTTATTTCGAAACCATTAAAACTCTTAAGGAAAAAGATTGTTTCTTCCTTAAAAGTGATAAAGGAAATAATACAGTTATTTTAAAGAAAAGTGATTATTTTAGTAGAGTGGATGCTTTAATTGCTGAAGGCCCGTTCGAGGTTATTAATAAGAAAAATCCGTTAACTACACTGGTCAGGGAAGTCAGGGAGGCAGTAAAGAGTAGCCCTAATCTCATTCCCCCAAACTCTGCATCTTCGCTCAGCATTAAAAACCCGACTTTACCTAGGTTATATGCTCTCCCTAAGACACACAAACCTGGAAACAAAATGCGGCCGATTGTGTCAAATATTGATTCTCCTACCTACCGGCTTTCTAAATTTCTAGCAGAGTTTTTAAAAACCTTAAAATTGTCAAACTTCGACAGTTCGGTTAGTAATAGTATTGATTTAGTGAAAAAACTGAAAAATAAGGTCATTAAGAATGGGGAAATTTTGGTATCCTTCGATATTGTCTCCTTGTTCCCTAGCATCCCTATACCTGAAACTATAAACTTTTTAACTAATATTTTGAATAAGAACAAAGTTCCTGAAAACATACGCAACGAATGTTTAAGTCTAACAAGGTTATGTACCAATAATAATATTTTTAAATATAATGGGAAAGTATACAAAATGGTGGGCGGTACACCGATGGGCTCTTGCCTTAGCCCTATTTTGGCTGAAATATTTCTGAAAAGTTTCGAGGATATCCTGAAGAATTCCGGTTTTTATTTTCCCGATTGTTGGTTCAGATACGTGGACGATGTCTTCACAATTTTTGACACCAACGCTTGCGATGTCAACACTTTTGTACAACATATTAACAGTTATTTTCCGTCCGTTCAATTCACTTTTGAGTTGGAAAATAATCAAAGGTTGCCGTTTCTTGACATCCTGGTTATCAGAAACCATGATTCACTGTCATTTGAGGTATACCGAAAGCCTACGAACGGTTTGAATTATATACCTAGCGATTCCAGCCACCCTTGGAATCAAAAAATGTCCACCTTCATTTCGATGATTGACAGAGCTATTAATCTACCACTAGCTCAATCCTCATTCAAAAAAGAAATTTCCTTGATCCAGAATATTGCAGTTAAAAATGGCTATAGCACACGTACCATCACCGATTTGGTCAGGAAGAGGAAGTTAAAGAAGTTCATGGACGAAATCACTACCCTCAACCGGACTAAAAATAAAGGGAGAGTCATATCCTTACCTTACAATAAATCATTAATCAAAGGTCTCAATTCTGTTTTCAAATCTTTTAATATTTCGTTATCTTTTAGCAATCCAAACCAGACCAGGCATTTACTACCTAATCCAAAGGACCAGATTCCACCACTACAGAAATCAGGAATATACGAAGCCAGATGTTCCCAATGCCCCATGATTTACAGAGGACAGACTTTCCGTAATATTGAAATAAGATTCGAAGAACACATGAGACACACAAGATATGGTAGAGGGAACCAGTCATCCATAGCCAAACACTCTCTAGATACCGGGCATGAATTCTTATTAAACAATGTTAAACTTATTGAGTCAATAAACAAGAAACACCTGCTGGACGCCTTCGAAAGCTTAGCCATTCAAAAAACAGATAAAAAATTGTTACTCAACTTAGATAGGGGCCCTATTAGCGATTCACCATTGATCAAATGGGCGACGCACTTACCCAATCAATAATTTTCAGTTGGATCTTTTTGTCTTGATTGGCTTCAGTTCGTTATAAATACTCAGCATGTTCTATTCCAAGTCAGTTCTCTCAAGTTCTCTCGAGGGGCTCCTTGGCTGCTGAATGATGAAAGCAAAGCTTTCGAAAAGCGCTTACAGACTCAGGTTGTATTTTTTCATTTTATTTTCGGTCTTTTTCTTTTTCTTTTTGTTCAATTCCTGTTTCGTTGTGGAAAAAGAGTTTTATTTTATTCTTAACTTAATCATCAGCAAACAAGTAGTTATTTTATTCCACTTAAACAGATATTTATTTGATAAATTTATTATTGTTAACAATAATCATCTATAGAAAATTATTTATCTATGTAAAATATCGAGGAAACTAACTTCGAAGGAGATATAAACACGACTTTGCTTCGCATGCCGCCATTTTGAATAAATTAATGAACACAGCCACGGAGTTGCACAGCACTTAAATTTTATTAAATTAATATGTATTTATTATTGTTTAATCGACTACAGAATATTATTTATCTTTTCTCTTTGTCCCCAACATTTTGGCGGGAAGGGGGAGAGAGAGAGAGAGAGAGCGTGGGAATGGGCAAGCAGAGAGCGGGAGTACAGCCAAGCTATCAGCGTAGCCACGACCGCATGATGAGACGGGCACCGCCTAGGAGGAGAGAGCGGCTGTTATCGGCAGACGTGGGGGTGTTTGGGTTCAAAGTGAAGACCTTTCTTTTATTTGCTATTAACAACAACAGAAGAGAAGAAGGAGACAGATCTCCGAAATGTACATATGGGTTTTTAATTTTATAAATTCATTTATGCGGAACAGTGGTGTCTCTGACATCGATGTTAACCTCGATGTTTTCTCGTTAACCTCGAGTAGCTTTTCTGACATCGATGCTAACCTCGATGTCGCAATGTTTTAAGCATCGCACGGCTCTACCCATTACTATGTTAATTTAGCCTAAAATTTTTCTAATTATAAGTTTTAATAACAGGGTGATTAGCGACCGGGAGAGGTCAGGGAATTTTACAAAAAATCAAAGAATTGTACTAAATCAGCCAAAAAAAATGCGAAATAGGAACGACATCGCTGTATTTTCCTCGATAATATCGAAATATTGATATTTTAATTTCAACTATCATATGATATTAAACATCCATGTTTTGATTCGATGTTGCATCCCTACCACAAACGTCCTATAGTACAATTCTTTATTTACTGATTAGCCAACTGGCACCTATAAACAAAAGTCACATTTCATTGATTGGTCAGTGATTGCTATAAAAACCCTAAATTTTTCAAGTTTAACACAAACCAGGTCACTTACTCCAAGCTATTCACTTCTTAAACGCTGATCCATAACGCTGTCCGATTTTTCTCCAGATTTCGTTGGTAGTATGAACGTCTACTTTTACTATTATCATTCAACTTTATTATTGCCATTAATTTAATATATGTTTTATTTTTAATAAGATAATTTAAAAATAAATCTTCCTGTTTAAGGTTATGCTTTCAAATTTACATTTTATTTTCACCATCTGCAGGATATATCAATTGATAATCGTGGTCTTAAATGAAGCGATTTTCATATGAAGCTTGTTACAAGCTGAAAATTATTGCGTACGCAGAGGTGCATGGGAATAGAGCAGCTGAAAGGGCGTTTTCTGTATCCGAGAAGAATGTCAGAGACTGGCGTAAGAATAAGGAAACTCTCGCAACGATGCCCAGACACAAGACAGCACTAAGAGGACAACCAGCAGTCTATAAAAACAGTTGGCAGAATAGATAACGGACCAAAGATGCGATGGCTATATAGTGAATATGCTAGTAATTCGTTTGCAAGCAAAAAAGATGGTCACGGATCCTGCGTTTAAGGCCTCTATTGGATGGGCACGTCGATTTATGATGAGACATGGTTTATGTATTCGCCAGAAAACTAAAATATCCCAGAAACTTCCCAAGGAATTGGATCATCAGGTGACGCAGTTTCATAGTTTTATCATCAAACAGAGGAAAATATTTGACTTTGAAATTAGCCAAATAGGAAACATGGATGAAACTCCTATGTGGTTTGACTTTTTTGGTAATTGTACAATAGACGCCAAAGGAAAGAAGTCTATCCCGATTCGTACAACAGGCCATGAGAAGACGCATTTCACAGTGGTACTTGGTTGTATGGCTGACGGCACGAAGTTAAAACCAATGTTGATCTTCAAGAGGAAGACGATTCCAAAAGGAGAGAAGCTAGCTCCTGGAGTGGTGGTACACTGCCATCCCAAGGGGTGGATGGACGAGGATGGAGTTAACCTCTGGCTGACCAAGGTATGGAATGTAAGACCTGGTGCCCTTCTAAGGAAGAAAGCATTACTCGTCTGGGACCAGTTTCGTGCCCATAAAACAGACAACATTAAAGAGGAACTCAAAAAATTGAACACTTTTCAGGCAGTCATACCAGGGGGGCTCACGCCTCTACTACAGCCCTTGGATGTTGTCTTAAACAAACCGTTTAAAGACAGACTACGGCAGAAATGGATCTCATGGATGGCATCAGGAGATAAAGAACTGACCAAGGGAGGAAACATTAAGAAACCCAGTTTGTCCTTGATAATGTCATGGGTTAAATCCAGCTGGGATGACATTCCATCTCAAATGGTTGTGAAAAGCTTCTTGAAAACCAGAATAGCCAACAAGCTGGATGGAACAGAAGACGATTTTCTATGGATACAGGAAGATGACAATGAAGAGGAGGAGGAGCACGAGCAGGAACAAGAGGACAGTCCAGGTTGGGACACTGATATAGAGCTGACGGAAGAGACGTGGAATGAACTTTTTGGGGAGAGTGAGGATGAAAGTTTTGAAGGATTTTGATACCTTTTTTTGTTTTTTATGTAAATAAATTAGTTTCAACATTGCATTTAGTGTGTTTGTTTTGATTTTTCAGTGATGTAATTAGCATTATCGATTATGATGTCATGGCTTGAATTTTAAGGGGAAAAAAAATTTTGTACCAAAATTTACCTTAAATTTGGGGGTGCGACTTATATTCGGGGGCGACTTATAATCGGGCATTTACGGTATGTAAATTTCTTATTCAAACATTTATGCATTTTATTGTATTTTTTTCCCCTTTAAACTTGTTTTACTAACACATTAATTTCATTTACTTATATCAAATAAAAGTTAATTTGATTTTAAAGCAAATCTTTCCTATTCATTTTAAATAATTGTTTATACTCATTAATTTCTTAATTTCTGAGACTTAAGAAATAGGATAGTGGAGGAATTAAATTTAAGATGATTAGAATATTAAGTTTAATATAAGACCATTTAGAAATCGAACAAGTTATTGCGGCACAACATTTTAATATAAAAGTCTTCATTATATAATCGAATGAAAAAGAACCTGTGGTAATCACAGAATTGTTATACTGATGGTTTTCTTCACTGTGTAAGTGACAATCAATAGAATAAGTTGAGGTTATTATAAGATGACAAATCCCATTATGCAAACCACCTCTCCATCACAGGACCTAAGAAACATGAAGAAATGATGTCCATTTTCCATTTCTGTAATGACCCTTTTAAAACCGCAACTCTGGAAACGAGAGACTTTCAAAGTCAAGAACTCGTCTTCTGACCTCTTCCTTAACTGTCAAACAGATTTCGACATTTTTCCATTCTTAATTCCCATTCTTAGCTGTAATTATTTTTTGTATTCTATTTTTTTTATATATTCGTTTATGGATCAACCTACATTTATTCAATTATGTCTATCAATTTTTGTATTCTATATTTGTCTGTTATTTGTTATCCAATCGTTATTTTTCTGCTTTCATCTAGTTAATATACCTTTTATAGTGTACCCAATCTCTTATTTATGCTGGGTTTTTTTTTGTTTTTTTTTTGCTTCTACCTTCATTGTACTATATTACTCATTGCCTTTGTCATGCCATTCGTTGTATTTTATCCAATCATATTACTCCATTGTACCATATTTCTGTATACGAGGTCTGTCCAAAAAGCATCCAGATTGAGGCTACAGAAAAAAAAGTAGAACTCGCTGCACCTTTTTCCTATCCGGATCATGTGACAACATTTCTGCTGATGACATAATGAAATTTGCAGCTCTTAAGAGTGCCGTGTGCAATTGTTATAACACGCTAAAGCAGAAGTGTTTTTCTTTTCTCGTCGCGTGGTGAAAATGGCAGAAAACATTGCGCAACAACATTGCATCAGATTTTGTTTTAAAATCGGTAAAAACACAACGGAGTGTTAGGAATTGGTAAAACAATCATTCGGCAATGATGTTATGAGCTAGACACAGGTTTTTGATGTGGACGTGACAACACAAAATGCGAAGCTCTTAGCCATCCCAAAGGAGGCATTCCTTACTTGTTTCGACCAATGGCAACAACACTGGGGTAAATGCGTTGCTGCAGATGGTGCTTATTTTGAAGTTGACTAAATATTTGTGAGTTCAAACCATATTTTTTTGTAGCCTCAATCTGGATACTTTCTGAACAGCCTCGTATAAGGGCGAGAACCCTCTAGTGTAGTTTATATCCTTGATAAAGCTGGGAATAAATGGTGAATCTAGTCGGAAACTCTGTTCTCCCTTTATTGTAACTAAATTGTCTAAAAATCTTATGTGGATAATGCAGATGATTAACTTAAGAAGAGTTTTATTTTATTCTTAGGTTAATCATCCCTTTATTGTATTGGAAGTCTCTACCAGTTTCATTGATAGAAACAATACTAAGAACTCCCAATTTATTGATCTTAATTTTCCCATGAAAACAAATAAGACGTGGGTGCCCTCTTTCAGTGGGGATGTGAAGGAGACATTCAGGAAAAAGCGTGAATTATTTCCTGCTCGTAGACTGTGTTAGTCTCTGGCAGTTGGTGTATGAATGAGGACATGCAGCTAAATCCCGTTGGATTGTGAATTGTTGCGAAATGACGGAATGAGAGCAGCGGTATTGCATCAAATTTTGTCAGGAGCTTGGTGATACTCAAACAGAAACCATTCACAAGATCCAACAGGTTTTTTTGGGGATGATGCCATGAGCCCATTCCTTGCATCTGATTCAGACTCTTTTGGTCAAACACGGCATTCCTGTGCTTTCTCAGGCTCCCTACTCACCCAACATGGCTCCGTGTGATTTTTGGATATTCCCCAAGTTGAAAATTTCACAGAAAAGGACCCAATTTGAATTGAGAAGATATGTGAAATGCGACAGCCCAGCTTAACACCATTCCGACAGATCGAGAAGTGCCTTCAACAATGGCAGGACTGCTGGGAGAAGTGTGTGCTTTACCAAGAGGACTATTTTGAAGGAACTTAGAGTAAATGTCTTGTGTGTGTATAAATGTATTTTTGCCGACCAAAAGCTTGATACTTTTTGAATACTCTTAGTACTGATTGTTCCAGAAGTCTGGAATCCTTTTATAGAACATGTTTGAAATAAAGACTGTTGATACTCCCATTTCATGGCTAAGAGTAGTAGGATCAACCTACTGAGAAATTGCCCTAGATGGTAAGATATTTTCACATGATAGTAGCATAATGAGGTGATGCATCCAGGTTGATGCTAGTAGCTTCTGGTTCCAGGAGGCTAGGTAGTGCTTCTGAGAAGAGAAAAATGGAATCCACCATGATCCTGACTTTTTGGGGTCATTTTGGTACTTGTGAAATTTACTTAGGGAGTTGGGACAGGATATGATTTCGTATTAAGTGGATTATACTTTAGCTTCTAACATAAATGCTGCGTCATTCAGATTATTAATACAATTATCTTTGTATGTATACTAGGCAGAGTTTTTCTCAAGGATGTCTTTAATTCAGCAAATAACTCTGCTTGCTGCTGGTGCTCAACCTTGGTATATAGATGTCTGCAGTGCTCATCAAGATAAATTTGCTTATGCTGCCACTCAAGCTATTTATGTATATGCGGTAAGTCAGTCATTTTTTCTAAATGTAATTTTAAAAATTCAATAAAATAATTTATATTTATCATTTGTTGCAAATTAGTTAGAAGGTTAGTCCAGGAAACATTACTTAAAAAGAAATATCTTTAGTAGATAACATTCTTTTGGCTTGTTCATACAGAAGAAATAAGATGGAGAGAGCATTCGCCTGCGCAGTGAGCGATTTCTGGGTGTCAACATTGAAGCAAAATAGCCAATAGTGATTTGAGAAAAGATCACGTAGTTTGGGGATGGATGAGAGTGAAACGGTGCTATTTACAATACAAAGACTGTGTCATTTAGCATTTTCAGGAATATAATTCTCCTAAGATGAACGGTTACTGTGAGGAAAGGCAGGGGGTGATAGTGAGTGATTTTTGGTGCTAACATAGCCGAGACTTCGAGTCACGTGACTTGGGGATGTTGACTACCTGCGCAGAAGAACTTTACGAGCTCTATCTTATTTCTTCTCTATGGGCTGGCTATGCCAAAGCTAGCAATATAAGTAACGTGTAATGATATGTTGTAAATATTTTTACCTCGACTTCAAATATTAGGAAAATAAAAACTCAGATCTCCCTCAAGGTACGCTATTCAGCTCTACTCTTTTTGTTATAAGAGAACCACTTGCAAAGTCCCGGCAACTATTTTTTTTGCATAATATGTGTACATAATATACATACGAAAATACACAATGTACTTTACCAATAATATCTGTTACACGGGTTACTCATTAAGTATTGTAGACAAGGGAGAAGAGTAAAAATAAAAAAAAATCTACAAGTTGTGCATGACATTCCCTCAAGTTTTGATCGCAAAGCACTGTTCTCTTTACATATGCATGTTGTTCTGGCCAATGATAATATCTACATATAAAACATTTTCCCCTATATCATTGGTTTTAGCTGATTCAAGATCTAGCATGAGCAGTCAGTATCATGTGTCTCAATATCATTGCTGCATATCGAAAAATGTGGATCGTGGTCTGAGAATCTGCTGGAGAAAATAGTTGCCATGACTTTGTAAGTGACATTCATATAAATTCTAAATACACTCAATAGTTCTTCTCAGATCACTTTTTGAATAGTAGAGAAAAAGGTGGTAATGTGGCCCCTTGCTGGTAAATTGCCTCCCCTCCCCTCCAGCCTAATAATAAATTAACTATTAATGCCATGTAGGAAATACCTCCCTGTGAACAGACCCAGGTTGGTAAAGTCTTGCAAAACGGCATGTCAAGTAGATGAACAATCAAGGAAAACAGCAGTTTGGTGTGGTTTATTGCATGAAAATATTGCTCATTAAATACTAGCCTCTCTATTTGCTTGTGTTTCCTATTCCCTGCCTTCTTACAACACCTACATGAGTCGAATGGGTTTCATTTGAACTTGCCTGATAAATTATATCAGTAAGCCTTTCGTTACAGGGAATGTATGAAGAGCTTAAACAATCTGATCAGTCTGAAGTAGAATGGAACGTGGTAGACTGATTAGAGAAATATGTTGCAGATAAACTTATTTGCTGTACGGGTTTGAATGTATCTTGTGTCTGTATATGGAATTTCTCTATCTTAATACTATCGAGACCAGAAAGTGCAGTGAATGACTTGGAAAAACAAACAGGGACAGGTATTTCAGAAATACTTTACTGCCCTTCAAAGTAAGCCCCCATGGCCACAATAACTTGATATCATTCGTACAAATACTGCATGGCGTGTAAAAAATCCTCTTTCCGTACTGCTTGATGTTCCCAAATCACAGCCGTTCGAATATCTGGAATGTCAAGAAATCAACAAAAGTGAAGCAATTCCTCGTGTGAAAACAGATTTCAGAAATTAGGATATCCATAACTAGTATCAGGATGAGTAAGTAAAATAAAGAAAAGACCAAGCAGTGATACGGGAAACAAGATAATTTAATGCCTAACACGTTTCGAATGACTTCATCTTCGGAGGCTATCCTGTTAAAAAGTTTGAAGCTGGGAATACATACTCTTATATAATCAACAGGGTGGCGGACCTAGTCGAGGGCTTCCAAAAGCACCGACCTATTAGGAAGCTCTTCTGCTTTGCTGCCTGTCTTCCATTCCAATCAAGAAGTCGATTATGCCTTCTCTTTCAAAGGTGGTTTGACCCTTCAAGAGGATAATGTCGTTTCTGTTGTGGTGCCTTCTGATTTCCATTTCTTCCTTCAATAAGATCCTTCAATAAGAACCTGTCTCTGTCTTGTCCCTTCCACAGGACTTTACGACATTCACGTTTACCAGACACGGCATATACAGAATTGCGAGACACTTCAAAACACAAGATTTGAGCATGGCGTTCCGCATGTCTAATAGCGCCAAGCACATCTTGAACCCACCCCGTGAACATGACGACAAAGATGTATTCCAACGAGCGGGAGTGTACAGGCTGCGTTGCCAGAACTGTGAGGCGTTCTATGTGGGATTCACGTCTAGATTGTTCCGTGAAAGATTCAAGGAGCAGTGATCAGAGGTCGGCCTACGTAGACCATCTCATTAGGGCTGGACATGGCATGCTCACAATGGAAGAATGCATGGAGATCCTGTGGAAGGGACAAGACAGAGACAGGATCTTTTTGAAGGAAGAAATGGAAATTAGAAGACACCACAACAGAAACAACATTATCCTCTTGAACGGTCAAACCACTTTTGAAAAAGAAGGCATAATCGACTTCTTGATTGGAATGGAAGACAGGCAGCGAAGCGGAAGAGCTTCCTAATAGGTCGATGCTTTTGGAAGCCCTTAACTAGGTCCGCCACCCCATTGATTATATAAGAGCGTGTATTCCCAGCTTCAAACTTTGTAACAGGATAGCCTCCGAAGATGGAAGTCATTCGAAACTCGTTAGGCATTAAATTTATCTTGTTTACCGTAACACTGCTTGGTCTTTTCTTTTTTTTTACTTAGATTTCAGAACTTTATCACCCTCCGTATTCTCCAGACCTGTCACCACCAGACTTCTCCCTGTTTCCTTGTTTGAAATCGACAATGAAAGGACACGGATTCTCTAGACATTCCGGATATTCAAACGGTTGTGACAAGGGAACTTCAAGCAATACTGAAAGAGCATTTTTCACATGCCATGCAACAGTTGTATGAACGAGGTAAAAAGTGTATAGTGGCCATGGGAGCTTACTTGAAGGACAGTAAAGTATCATCTCTGAAATACCTGTCCCTGTTTGTTTTTTCGAGTCATTCACCGAACTTTCCAGTCTCGCCTTGTATTTCTGTAAATGCTGTCAGTGCTTAATTTTATTCTCATAAGACTTTACTATTTCATCCTGCTCTCTTTTCAGTATGACCCAAATTTTTGTGAATTTAAGCTGAGCTCAATTCTCTCAGAACATAAAAAGCCTGTTTCTTCAATTCAATGGCACCTTACTGATTCTGATTTATTAGCAAGTAGTAGTATTGATAACGTGTTAATTATATGGAACATAAAGAATTCTTCTCCTATAGCATGTTTGAAAACATTAAAATCACCCCCAACACTAATTGGATGGTGTCCACAAGAAAAGTAAGTAGCTAAGTTATTATTACTATGATTAATTATAAAATTTTATTTAGCAATATTTGATGGTTGTTATTGTTTTTTCCTCCCCGACCACTCCATGTAACTGAATTATGTATCTTATAATCCACTTGTTTGAATATTCTTAGGGAAAATATATCTTATATACATAACTGTGGACCTTTGTATATATGGAACTTTGCAAACTCAACAAATCAACCTTCAAGTGTGAAGGAAATTCCAACTTTTTCTACTTGTGTTACCTTATTCAGATGGCATCCCAAGGTATCTGGAAAAGTTGTTTTTGGTCACCTGAATGGTTCCCTTTCTGTTTACGTTGGTGGTAAATATAGTATTTGATCTGCTTAATATATAATAATTACACTGTACAACAAATTTGAACTTTTTTCTGTCCTTTAGATGAAACTAAGTGATTCTGTATAAACAAAAGGTGCTTGATTCATATATCAAAACCAAAATGGTCCATCAAATACTGTTTTTGTAGGAGACCCACTTCTCAGAGAAATGTAACAGAGGCTTGATTATACAAAACTGAAACACTAAAATGATATTTGGCAGTTTCCTCTTGTAGGCTTCTGTTTGCATGTCCCTATTAACAGACCATCAATATTCAGCTAGCATACTTCCATTCTATTGTTACGCTCTGCTGTGTGATTTCATGATGAACATGTCATAGATGTAGATGGTTGAAGGTAGGTTAAAATCTTGATGGTTTGTGTCATTGGAGGTGTATCAACAGTATATTTATCTGGAGCTGTAGGTATAGGAAGATCTTCAGAATGAGGAACTGGTCGCATAGCGCTTCTACAGGGTGACTCAAAGTTATCCAGCATAATTGCTTAGGAACATTGTGTGGTTCAAATGATACAAAAAATGTCCTATAAACATTACATCTCGTTTCGATCGTGTGTGAGATATCGACGTTTGTCTATTTTCTTGTAGAGTTGTTAAAGCAAATAAATAAAACACTTGAGAGTGCAGATCACTTTTATTCTGCATACTGATAGAACATCACATTGAACTACAAAACAAAACTAAAACGATACAAGGAATAAGAATAAGAAGAAAGTAACAAATCAGTGTCGAGGAAGCCCCTCAAAATGGTTGCCCCCAACTCCAATGCACTGGTTACATCTTCGGACAACTGAGTTGGTAGCTGCCACAATCTGATCAGGTGTAATTGCTCGACTACAGGCTTGAATGGATGCAATGAGCTCATCTCTGGTGGTGGATGGATTGCTGTAGACCTCCTCCTTCAGTGTTTCCCACAGAAAAAAATCTAATGGGGTGAGATCCAGTGACGTAGGAGGCCAAGCCACTGGACCACCTCTACCGATCCATCGGTCCTGATAATTGACATTCAATCAAGATCTTCCTATACCTACAGCTCCACTTTAATCCAAAGTGGGCCGAGCATCTGTCCAGTTGCAATCGGAGGTTTCTTTTTACATAAAAAAAATAGACAAACATCGATATCGCACACATGATCGAAACTAGATGTAATGTTTATAGGACATTTTTTGTTCCATTTGAACCATACAATGTTCCTAAACAATTAGGCTGGTTAAGTTTGGGTTACCCTGTATCTGTGCTACAATATAGACACGTAAAAAGCTAAAATGTGGATTTTTTGGAAAATGGTGTGTGATAACCAAAAATTAATTACAGATTTGTTATTTTCAGCCAAAAATATACAAGAAACACATATTTTCATCTAAAGGACATTTTTCATGTTGTACAGTGTTATCATTTGTTTAAATCTTATATGATTATTTTTGATTAAAAATATATATAGGAAATAAAATTGCCCGTCAGTCATCCATTGAAGATGTTAATACTTCGGACGAGAATCCAATTGTTGCACTGGAATGGGATCCACTTTCTTCAGATTATATCCTACTAGCACATAATAAAAGTGGAATGCGACTTATAGATACAACAAATATGGCTGTGATAACTGTATTTTCTCCTCCAAGTACAACAAACGTTATCCGAACACTGGGATGGATTCCGGATGCTCCAGGAATGCTTATTTCTGGAGGTAAGAAACCAAATTTATCACTGCATAAGAACCTATGGAAAAGTAAATGTTAAAAAAAAATTGAGAATTGTGCTATCTAAACGCCATTATACTCTTTGACATAATAGATTATATAAGTTAAAGTCGTCTTATATTTTGAGGGATGTAAACTGAGTAACAATTGAATAGAGATACCTCTCTGGTATTCATAGCAGCACCTTACGGCAGGAATTCATGTTGGCAAGGGCTCAACAAGATACCACAAGTGTTGGGAAGCCTTATGAATCCACGAAACTTGAAAATGAAGTGTTGGGAAGCCCATAGTTCATGAAGATATGACGGAGGGAGGTCTAAGGTTCAAACATCTTTCTTGATGGCATCCCAAATGTGCTCGATGGGATTGGAATCGGGTGACCTAGCTGGCTAGAGAAGCAGAGTCACATCTGTGGAATGTTCATCCAACCATCTGGATACAATTTGGAAGCAATGACACAGTACAGTATGTCTAAAATAGGAAGGCGGTTGGAGGGGAGGACAGGGGGTAGAGTTCATTTAATTTTTTAGGTTGAAAGGGTCAATATAAGGGTTGTACTACCACTTCCCCCCTCCAGCTACTTAAGTTTCCTTTCTATCCACCAAACTGATAAGAGGATTAAACCACAATGATATCTTAAAGCTTGGAAGTTAGAAGATAAAAAAAAACGGTTAAGCCCCATTTGGTCCCCTCCCATTTGGACGCCTCCCATTTAGTCGTCCTCCCATTTGGACGCCTCCCATTTGATCGCCTGTTCTTTATTCAGCCCATAGGGCCTTGATGAGCCACCGTAATAAAATGTATTTTTCTGCATGTGTTACTTAATTACATGTTGATGCCTTATTAATAGAGGTGTGCGATGGTTTAAAAACCACCATCGGTGGCACCATCGATGGTATGAACCATCATCGAAACACAATCGATGGGTACAGGAATACCATCGATGGGTTCAGAAACATTTAAATCTCCTAACATCCTGTGCATTCTCTTTTTCAAAACTGTACAGGTGTTTGTTGTATGAATCATGTCTTTTCCTTTAGTTGATTTTAAGATTTTAAGAGCCATGGTATCTGCTAGCTGGATATAAACTTACTAAACTACTTTGATCGACATATAAAACTGAAAATAAAAAAACGTCTTACCGCCTGTATGCTTGTCTAGAAAGAGAATGTTGAAAAGTGAAAATGAACGAAAGGTATTATGGTCAATAAAAAATTCAGCCAATTAGGTCAAATCTAGAACTTGGAAATGGTTTTAATTTGCTTCTTAAATTAAATTAACCACATTGAATTCTTTTTGAATTTTTTATATTAAAAATACCATATTTATTCTCAATGAAAATGAGGAATAAATATGATATTTTGATATTATATGATTTTTATTTTAAATATTATTAATTAATAATTTTTGGCTTTATTAGTTTTTGTTTAAATACAGTTAGTTAATAGAAAGTCTTAGAGGATGCAAGCGACGAAATGGGAGGGGATCAAATGGGTCAGGTCAAACGTCCAAATGGGAGGCGACCAAATGGTGCTGAAATGGCGTCCAAATGGGAGGCGATCAAATGGGGCTTCACCAAAAAAACTACAAAAATTTACTACATGTAGTAAAATATATTCAAAAAATGTAAATAAATTACAAAAAAATATATACAAAAACAAAATAATTTACAGATAAAATCTACAAAAAATAAAAATGAAATTAAAAAAAAAAAATATATTATAAAAAAATACAAATGACATTTTCCAAAAAAAAAAAAAAAAATATTCAAAAAAATGGAAATATATAACAAAATATATATACAAAAACAAAACAATTTACTAATAAAATACACAAAAAATATAAATACAAAAGCTTTTAATCCTTTTATCAGTTTGGGAAAAAAGAGAGGGGAGGCTGGAGGGAGAAGTGGCTACTATATCAACACTTTTGACCTAAAAATGAAATGAATTCTACCCCCTGTCCTCCCCTCCAACCGCCTTCCTATTTTAGACATACTGTACATTGTCTTGTTGCTAAAAAGAGGTCTCCATCGGGCTGTTAGAGAAAAGATCGTCAAGGATATCCTGATAACGTTCACCTGTATGGGACAATGTCACACGCAAGAGGGGTCCCATTTCAGTCCGTGTAAACAGTCCCCAGAGGAGAATGCCATCTCCACCAGCTTGAAGAAAGATTCATCGCTTTATGTGGTTTGCACCTTACTCATACCCTGCCATACTTTAATCTGTACAAACATCAATCTTTTTCTACATGTCAGGGAGAAGTGGCGATGTTTCCATGCTATTGGTGTCCTGTGATGTGCTGTCAGCAGAAATATCCATGTGGGACAATGGCTTCTGTACTCCATAGCAAGGCGATCGTTCTTGACAGTGTGCCTGCTTATAGATTTCTGTGCACCAGCATTAATATTGCTGAGTAATCTGTTGCACTGTAGCCTATCTATCTCCCGTAGAGTTGATCTGCTGAGGCATGAATTATTAGACTGTCTGGCCAGAGCCAAGATATCAATTTCATATAACACTTGTGAGATGAAGTAATTGAAAGTGAACCGGTAAATTCATCAATATGTCTCATGTAGAGTAAGCACTAGAGTTACTGCTCTTTTGCAAGTTCATCTATATTACTGTAAATTTTACTTTCCTTCTGCTAAGATTTGCAACTTTTCTCTCTTTATGCATATCATTCTCATAACTGATTAGAAGCAGGGAAATAGATCATATGCGGGCTGTTTGGATTAGAGAAGAGCCACAAATATCTATTTCAACCAGGGGTCTGCTTTGATTCTTGACTATGAAGTAGTTTTGCATGCAATTGGAAAAAGTGTTTTTAATCCAAATTGTTTTTTAATGAACTTAATTTTTACTTTTTTATTTTAAGAATGGGAATAAATAATTTTGTGCTATTTATTGCAAAACTGAAGTAGGAAGTGTTCATATTTGGTATTTTGAATTTTTATTTGTAGATGCTAAAACAGGAATTCTTAGACTTTGGAACGCATCAAAATCGACTCCTCTTGAAAGCATTAAGCTAAAAGCAAATGGATTTCACATAGTTTATCCAGTGACAACAACAAGTTGTGCAACGACAACTACATTATCATCTAAGCTTAATAAACTTGAACGTCAAAATTCAATAATTAAACAAAAATTACCAATAAATCCAAAAGTCCATATCGTGACACTTTTTGTTGATGGTGGTATAGGTCTCTTTAATTTGGCTCAAAGAAGATGGGATTTTTTCCGAGAAATGGTAAATAAGAACTTAAGTACTTTAAGCCTTTAGTATTTACTTTAAGGATCTTAACTGCAATACAGATTGCTTAATTTTGGCTGACTTGTTTGAATAAATTCCTTGATTCCCTTTTCCAAAGACCCATTTCATATCCTGTTTCTACCTGTACATTGCAATTGTTCGATGTAGGTGACCTTGGTGATAGGACAGATGTCTAGTTGGTAGTCCAGTTCAACCCATACATGCCCCATCACAGTATTTCTAAACCTGTGCTCATGGGCTCTGCATGCACTTCCCAGGGGTTTCGTGGCCACTCCAGGAAAATAAAATAAATCAAAATTATAAGAATAAATAAAAACTCCTCCTAAACACCATTAACTTGTAAGACATAGGGTAAGGGCTCTGCCATAGAAATTTATTCTAAAAATGGCTGTGAACTGCTTCCCTGGTTCAAAGATGTAACGTTTCAGGTTGCCCAATTATTGTGTTAGGAGGGGTAGATGGTGTGTCACTGATGGTTGCCCATCCAGTGACTAGCCGTGCCTGATGTTGCAGAAGTTGTGTGTTCGGTGAAAGCCCACCAGGCCACGGCCTCCCCCAATGTTATTATTTTAAATAAAGTTGTATATTAGTGTGGAGTTTTCCTTTAACTAAAAGAGGACACTTAATTTGCTTATATGTTATAGTATATACTTATTTAAAGGATAAAGGATAAATATTCAGCCTACCTCAGTCACTGCAGGACATAGGCCTCCCCCACAGGGGTATTTGGTCTAATCCCCCAAGCTGACCAGACAAGTTGGGAGATGCATTTTTGAGCTTCCGTCACTTTTTAAGACTGCTACATGGTGATAGTAGCAGCCGGGACTGAAGCACTGGAAGGGGGGGGGGGTATGATCGTGCTTCACTAAATGGTCACCCATCCAGTGACTAGCCCTGCTAGGCGATGCTTATTATCTTATCTTGTACAGAGGGTAGATTATCACAGAATGATAATCCACGGCACTTACTCCTTCGAGGGAGTTTTGCGCCATCCCAGTAACTAATGACTGCTATGAGATGATAGTAGCAGCCGGGACTGATGGCTTAACGTACCCTCCGAAGCACGGGGGATTCATGATGGAAGAGCTGCTGGCAGATGAACAAACCAGTGGATATCACCAGCTGCTGGACATCCAGCACTGGTCACTCAGCAAATGGGTCAGACTAAAGTCCCCCAATAGCTGTGCTCCAAATAGCTGTCCTACCCCGCAGTTTTCCTCAAGCCACTGGCTCTCACCCAGCCAGCAGCTGGCCGCACCTGAAATTACTTAACTTCATCGATCAGCGAGCCAACCAACAAGACAACCAGGCCACGGCCACCCTACGCGATGCTTAACTTCACAGAGTTGGCTTGCTCTGCGAAAGCCCACTGCCTCCCCCCATATACTTATTTAATACAAGAAAATTAGCAACCACAAAATCCACGCCCGGAATCAAATATGAGACCTCCAGATAATCTAAATGTCTATTTTTTTTGAATTCAGATAGTGTAAATTTTCTTTATTTTCTGTATTTATGGATGCCCCCCGCGGCGTTAACCAAGAAATGGTTGGGGGAGCAATATAATTAAAGACAAATTATTTTTGTGAAATGCAAATAATTTTTATACTCATACATTAAGATTTTAAATCAGATTTAATAATTAATGCTGTAATACTAATATAATGAATGAAGCTTTCGTATAATATTTTTTAGGCGCATATTGAAACCATATTTGATTGCAAATTCAAGCCTGATAATCCAGATATTTTAGCGACGGGTAGCTTCGATGGAACGATAAAAGTGTGGGATATTTCATCCATGACACCAGTAAGCCCTTATACATTTCTTGCTTTTAGGATGAATTCTTTGTTTTTATTTCCAGAATTATTTTCAGCTTTGCGTAATCATAAAAAAATAATTGCTTTCAGAACCTTTGTACGTTTGGTGCTTATAATATTGCTCTCAGAACCTTAGAGCTATATAAAATTTGTTGAGTAGAGAAAAGAATGTATAAAAGGTCAAAAGAATATACAAAAGGTTAACATTATAACAGATGTGCTGCTTCCAAGCTAATCTTTTACCCTGGTAGCAAATGCACTGCCCTGGTGCTGCTCTTTTGGCCTTGTATAGAACCGATGAAAATGTATTTGGGTAATATATTCTCAAGGAAAATTATCAAAATCTCAATCAGGTGAGAGGTGTATAGGAAATAGGCAAAGAAAGCCTGTAAACAAATTAAAAGGCTGCAATCTTATCATCTAATATACAAGTAGAGTTCTCACACT
>JAHWFO010018799.1:559770-586524 GCA_023313115.1 Rhysida immarginata | reverse complement strand
AAAAACCGCATAAAAAGCACATGATGATTCGGTTTTTAATTGTCCTTGGGCCAAAAACCGCATAAAAAGCACATAATGATTCGGTTTTTAATTGTCCTTGGGCCAAAAACCGCATAAAAAGCAACAATGGAAACGCCTATTAATTATCTCGGGACTTGCGCAAGACATGTTCAATATGCTGTCCACCATTTTCCTCCACAAGTTTTAACCGATAAACAGCATGTTCCACAACAGACCGGAGTGTCTCCGGGGTCACGTTGTGAACGTGGTGCGTAATCCGAGCCTTCAATTCCGCTAAATTTGCAACTGGGCCACTGAACACATGATTTTTAAGGTAACCCCAGAGCCAGAAGTCACAAGGATTGAGGTCCGGTGATCTTGCAGGCCAGGCTCTCGGAAAATGACGGCTGATAATTCTATCATCTCCGAAATGTGTCTTCAGCAGTTGCTTCACTGGCTTTGCAATGTGCGGAGGAGCGCCATCTTGCATGAAAATTATTCTATCCACGCATGCATGCTGTTGAAGTGTTGGAATTACCTAGTTGCGTAAAAGACACGCATACCGTTGACCATTGACTGTACAGGTAACGGGACCCGCAGGACCCACTTCCTCGAAAAAAAATGGCCCTATAATCAATGATGCTGTCATCCCGCACCACACAGTTACCTTTGCAGAATGAAGCGGTATTGAAACACATGCGAAAGGATTTTCCGTTGCCCATATCCTGCAATTTTGTGTATTGACAACGCCGTGGAGATAAAAATGGGCTTCGTCTGTCCACAAGATGTTCCATGGCCATTCATTGTCCACTTCCATGCGAGCTAGAAATTCTAAAGCAAACGTGTGTCTAATTGGCAGGTCAGCAGGAAGTAACTCCTGAACATGGGTAATTTTATAGGGATAACAATGCAGGATATTGCGTAAAATTTTATTGACCGTGCTCACAGGCATGTCTAAAGTTCGGGCAATTCCCCGTGCACTGCACGTTTGCACACCACTGTTCGACCCTTCCTCTAATGCTTCAGCCACATCTTCTACTGACGTCAAAGCAACTGCTTTCCTCCCTCTGCCAGATTTCACTGCAAAAGAACCTGTCGCTTCGAATTTTTTAATCATACACCTCAGAGCCTTTGCAGACATCGGACCACATCCTTTTTTCATGCCCTTTAATACCCGAAATTTCTTTAAAGCTGCTATGGCAGAGTCGCCATTCTTGTAAAAGAGCTTCACAAGCAGAGCGTGATCCTTCATTGACAGACCCATGGCAAGCTGCTGAGATACAAATATGACGAGAACGCCATGAGGCCTGCGTTTTTATAACACATGCAATGTCTCATGCGCATGCGTATCTTTCAATTTGCATAGTACAAATCCTCCTAGGCATAATATGCCGCTTACAGCGCCATCTAGTGATAAATTTTGGAACTATTTTTTTTCTTATCCATATCAAATGCCCCTTCTTCAAGAATGCTCAGTCCAAATTTGAAGTCATTCGGACTCATGGTTGTTTTTTTATAGCATTTTTACAAAGGGACTTTAATTATAATCACCTTGTACAAACTAATTCGAAGATGGTCAAAATTAGCATAATGGCACATGCTCTAATGGTACCATTGTGATACCATCTTTGAAATTTTCAATGCTAAAGTATGGGACATCAAACAACACGAAACGACATGTCATGAATGAATATGACTATGAGCATCAGTAATACGGGTTCTAAAAGACAAAATTGTAATGCAGTGTCATGAATGAATAAAACGAATAATTAATGATTTAGAACATGGACGAATTAGATTCAGTGGTACCTGTGCTAACGAAACTATTATGGTTCCATTGGAAATTTTCAGTGGTAAGATATATCATGAAATCACCCTATCACTAAACGCTGATTCCCTGATTCCCTGATTTAACATCCCCCGATTTCCTTCTATGGTCTTCACTCAAAGAATGTGTATATGAAAATAAACCAAAGACAATCAACGCCTTAAAGGACATCTGCATCCATTCCCACAGATATGCTGCATTGTGTGGCTGCAAACTGTCGTCGAGTATAGCTGTGCTTGTCAGAAAATGGTTGCCATTTTCAGCATTTGCTGTAATGCATGATGTTATGCAGACATTAAACTATTTACACGGAGAATTTCATATTGTCTTTTTTGGGGGGGAGGGGGACAACTTAAATGTGGGTTGCATGACTTTAGAAACACCCTGTATATCAAACAACTTGTAATAACGTGTCATGAACAAATATGTAAGAATAATTAATAAGTTTGAAGATGGCTGAATTTGAATCGGTGGTACATGTTCTAATGACACCATCATGGTACTGCTGGAAATTTTCAGTGCTAAGATATGGCTTGTAATATACACAGATAGCTCAATTGAAAGTGGACTCTTGTGGTATGGAATAGACAATTTATTTACAGCATGTCTAATAGTGCATACTATGGCCTTTTGTCCTAATCACAGCGTCTACACATTGTGGCATGCTCTCATCAGTTTCTGACAGCAAGCATCCGTAGATCCTCTGAGTGCCACACATTTCTTACAGCAATCCTGCCGTCCTGCAAGTGATACTTAAATGTCATGCTTGCAAGTCATTATGTTATTGCAGAGTGTATAAAATAAAAGAGCAGAAGACAAAATCTCTTGTCCCCATTGTTCCCAAGAGAGCTTGTATGTTTTATATTGATGTCAGTAACATACCCTACAATGATAAGAGAGGCTATGGCTAGCTGTTCATTCCATCACCTTGAGAAAGACTGGAAAAGATGGTAGATTATTTTATCAATAAAATGTTAATGCATTGCAAAGCCTTCATATTTCATATATATAATAGTGATACAGAGACCTTGAATTATAATCATAAATCATAGATCATAACATGTAAATATCACAAAGGAAATAAATGATTTGTCCAGCAAATGACCTGTATGTCCAGCATTTTGACTCATTGTGTCTAGTGGAAGAAGTGTGAGCTCTCAGAGGGCCTATAACCAGTATTATTGCCTACTCCTCCTTCAAAGCCTGCGCAAGTCGGATGTGCATTTCTGGTCGCATCGAATGTGCACGAATCTGACGTTCCAATTCATCACAAAGATGTTCAGTAGGATTGAGGTCTGGACTCTGGGCGGGCCACTGAAGTTCCTGAATATTATTCTCTGGAAACCAGGTCCTGACTGCATGGCGCATTGTCTTGCTGGAACACAAATGGACCTTCACTGAACTGCTGCCAAAACATAGGAAACCTGTAATCATTTAGAACGTCCAGGTATGTTGTGGATGCTATGTTCCCCGCGATCACAACCAGCAGACCAAGTCCAAACCAGGAGAAACATGACCACACCATCATATCACCACCACCACTACCACCAAACTTCACTGTTGGAATGACACACTAAGGTGGTGACTGCTCCCCTGGCAAACACCACACCCAGGTGTGCCCATCTGATCGGTAGAGTGTGAAGCATGATTCGTAGCTCCACATGATGCTCTTCCAGTGGTCCATCGACCAAGACCGTCGCTCTTTACACCAGGCCACATGAAGCTGGGCGTTTACAGGGGTGATGCTAGGCTTGTGGGCAGCAGCCCGGCCAGTGTACCATAAGGCATGGAGCTCCCAACGAATCGTTATGATGCTGACAGTTGTTCCTATTGCCTGCTGGAAATCCTGCTGCTGTTGTTCCGCTGGAGCAGGCCTGTTCTGCCATATCAACCACTTCAGGCCACTGTGGTCTCTATTGGTCAGCTTGCAGGCTTGGGCACCTCCATGACATCGTGTTTCCACTCCTTCACGTTTCCACTTCATGATAATAGCATCCACAATCATCTTTGGCGGGTTCACGCTCCTACGGCTCGCACACTCTGACGACTGATGTGGCCGCCTATGACTACTCCAGGTTGAAAATCACTCAGCTGCTTTGATGGTGGCATTTTACCTCAGCTTGTGATAGGACACCAAAAGACTCCATCTAAACATGATCCTGGTGTTTTATAAAGAATATATTCAAATTATTGCCCAAATTTGCATAAGTTGGATACCACTACGGCAGCTGTCCACTTTTAATTGAGCAGTCAGTGTATAAAACAACTCGAAATGACCTTTCATGAACGATTATATAAGTGTAATTAATAAGTTTCGTAGATGGTCAAATTTGATTCAGTGGAATCTGTGTTAATGTTTTTAAAAATGATTCAAAATTTTGGAAATACGTTTCAAATGGTTTATGTTATGGTGACTAGCTTATCCTTTCGATACTTGGTTATGTCATTTCTGAATGGTTTATTTTTAAAGAAAAGCCTTTGTGATAAAGCTTTAAATTAGACTATAAATTTTATGATTCAATATTTTGCATTTTACGAAGAAAACATCCTCTTGTTATTACTTCAGAAAATGTGATACATGCATATTAATTTTCACGTGCATTCTTGGATTTTGTTTATTGTTTTTTTTTTTTTTTAATTTAAAACATAAATGTATTAAAATGATAAATTACTTTTTTTTTTTGTGTGTTAATGTTATTAAATCTCATTTCTGTTAAATAAAAAGTCTTTTACTAAATTGTTTATATAATCATAAATATCTGTATTTGATTATTGGCTTTGCTTTGTGAGTTAAGCAATTAAACTTTAATGTCAATAAACTGCTTTATAGTGTAGTTCAACATGCAGATGGGACAGTCATTAGCAATTTTAGTCATCCCGGAATTGTTTATGGTATCGACTGGATGCCAACTGACAGGTCTTTTCAAATTTTTATTACATAAGTTTTGTTAAGAGCATATTTAAATTTAGTATTTAATAGCAAAACTGCTAAAAAGTTATATTTCTTACTGATCTTAGTAATATACTGGTTACAGCATGTGAGGATGGACTCATTAGGGCATTTAATATTCAAAATAAAAATAGTACAGCAGAGAAAACTTTCACTGGTAATAACATTTAAGTTTGCATTCCAAAATTATAAATTTTTCATATTGTCTTAAAACATATGCTGTCTTAACATAATATTTCTCATTTTTAATAGGGCATTCTGCAAAAGCTTTTCATGTCAAATGGAATCCTTTGAAGGAAAACATTTTGTGTTCTGGATCTGATGACAAGTACGGAAATCAGTATTACATATTTATCTTAGCGTAAACGTAAGGGAGTTCCTTCTACAATATTGTCAGGATTTAAAAAGTTTCTTACAAATTGGATATGAAGAGAAATGTAACACTACGAGATTATCAGCTAGCCCCTGTGACCCTTGTCATATTTATAGAGTGTCAATGTTGACCGTATCATGTAGAGCTCGAAGTAGGTGGCAGCGCTTGTTCGATCATAACATCCGTTCCCTGCTGCAGCTTCCGGTAGCAGCTTAGCAGCATATAAATGTAATCGCTCTAACTCCAAAGCTCTCGACCAAAACTAGATCATGTGTTGCTGTAGGATGCAGCATGCGGAGTGGCCTATTATGTTATCAGAAGTTTTGCAAGTTTAATTCAGGACATGCAAACTATCAGTCATTTAGAACCCCAAGAATATTTTAAAAGAAAAATAACAATATTTAAGAATGAAAATAGCGATATTAATAGATAAAATATACATGGTGTTTCTAAAGAGATGGCTGAAAATTAACAGCATGATTCTACGTCCCAAAATAAGTAAAAAGTTCCTCTTCGAAAATATTGAAATTGTAAGTTTATAGAGGTTAAAATGCCCTCAAAGATGGTTGAAAACTCTGCCTAATTTTATCAGGTCAACTTGGATTTTTGTTTTAACAGTATGGTTATTTTCTACGTTAGGTAGAAAGAGAGTTTGGAGTAACGAGGAAATTTTAACAAAAAACAAAAAGAAAAAAAAAGATTGTAAACAGCTGAGAAAATAAAGTGATTAAAAATGAAAAACCTAGTGATTTAAGGGATTTGGTTAGGTTCATCAACTTAGTTCTTAACACTCTTGTGATCACATTTAAACCTTTATGTGAAATACCTTACCAACTTCAAGCAATTTCTTCTTTAATTTTCCCTGAATAAAGCAATAATCTTAACATTTGATTTAAAGTAATTGAATTTAAATGGCCGCTGCATTTCCCCCAGTCCACCTAGGACGAACGACAGCCCTCGAACGAATGCTCATGAAAAATCCAAAAAATTATTAACACAATGCTTTTTTTTTAATTTTCAAACAATAGGAAAAGACTTAAGAATGAAAGCAACAATGCGATACGCCATGCCACGTAGTTAAAGAGCACGACCGCGGCAGGCCTTCTCCCTCAGCCAAAATGAGCAACAAAGCCTCCGCTCAAAAATAAACAAAAAAAAAAATAAAATAAAATAATCAAAGTATGACATTACAACCCATTCCAAAAAGTATTGCATATTTGTTATTTTAACATTTACTGGCATTATGTCGACCTGTTATACGTAAATTGAAGTAGAGATACCAAATTGATACATTTTAGAAATGAACAGACATGCGTTGTAACTATTAATTTAACACAAAAAAATATGAACATATTTGGTGTATATGAGGAACATGTTCAGAACGGTACATAGATTGTACAAAAAGTTTTGCATATATTACTTGTTGTCCAAAATGTAATGCATAAACAGAAATTCATAGAACAAGTACGTTTAAACTAATACTTTGTAGGGTAGCCACGGCTTTTAATCACAGCTCGACATCGTCGTGGCATGGAATCCATTAACTCACGACATTTGCTAGGTGTATAGGAGTCCCACACATGCTGAATAACATGCTTCATTTTCTACCAGAGTTGTAGGTTTCGGATCTGCTCTGTTGATGGCATTTTTCATGTTTCTCCACACGTTCCAATTGGATTGAGATCTGGTGAATTCGGTGTCCAGGAGAGAAAATCTAAATCGTGTTCTTTCATCCATGCAAGTGTCATTTTAGAGTTGTGATAGGGTGCCAGGTCTTGTTGAAACACAACATCATTGTCATTGTCGAAAGATTCTTCGATTGTGGGAAGCAATCCAGCTTCTAATATGGCCACATAAACGTCCGAGTTGATTTTCCCTCGCAGAAACAGCAGTTTGACAACACCTTTAGTAGTGATACATCCCCATACCATCACTGCAAGAGGATGCTTGACAGTGTACTTCGTGCATCCAGGAGCAAATGCTTCGCTTTTTGCTCTCCGCATTCTGCCATGTTCTCCAACCGGCACAAGGAACAACTCGTCCCTAAAAATTACCTTGTGCCATTCCTCACACCACTTTTCGTGTCCTTTTGCCCACTGCAAACGTCCGATTCTGTGCTTCCATGTTGTAAGGGGTACACGTGATCGAAATCCCAATTGTTGCACAATTTTTGGTACACGTGATCGAAATCCCAATTGTTTGAGCCTGTTGTGGAATGTTGATTTGCTGACTTGCACACCTCTTTGCTGTCTCCATAATATCCGCAACTGGTCAATTGAGTTGAAACGGTTTTGAGTCACAATTCGTTTCAGGTGTCTGTCTTCTCTAGAAGATGTTGCCTTTGGTCTGCCTGTGGTTCATTTTCTTGGCGTGACTTTGCCTTCTCGCTTGTACTCTGCTCACTGTACTTTGATGAATATTCATTTCCACTGCGATGTCAGTCTGTTCACGATTTTCTCTTTTGTCTCCAGAGACATATTACTTGTATTTTTCTTGGAGCTCATTGTTCTTTCGCAGAACATTTTCAGAGTGGAATTCATATACACCTTAACACTATTTCAGTATTTATAGACGTATGGTAACATATATGCAAATTAACACTCATCTTAATCATTGTATGCAATATTTTTTGGACGCTGATTGGTTTATGCAATACATTTTGGATGCGACCAATAATTTACAACAGGGGTTTCTTTTGATTATTTTGCACGATGGAATATTTCTTCCATTGATCTTAAAGCAGAAATATTACTTTGAAATTGTATAAAATTATTTTTTCTAATTTGTCCCTAATCATTCAACAAACATGGATATTCAACCTGATGAGTGTGAAAATAGTAAATATGCAATACTTTTTGGAATGGGTTGTAAAGCGAATAAGATTATAAAATTAACCAAAACATATGCCAGTGTAGCAGTACTGCCTACATTAATCAACTTAAGTACGAAATTTGCATTTTAACATGAAAATAATACTCCAGCAATAAAATCAAAGGACACCACCAACGCCCGTGTTCTCTGGATGGACGCGTGCTCAATTCCATGCTGTAATTTCAATTTCTACTGACATGGAATGTCACATTTTCTTAATTTTTATAAATTTTGTTGAAGTTTTTCAATTAATTATTAATGTGTCTTTTCACCAAGTTACTTTCAACCTTTCAATAATTCCATTCTTAAAAACAATTACAATGACGATATATGTAAATGAGACTATTAAATAAAAAAATTATAATTTGTCAAAGTTACCTGATTTATCTTATGTGCAAATGTTGAAATAAACTTATGTTTTTAATTCTCAACAATAACTGGACAATTAAAACTAATAACTAAAACAATATCAATAGAAAATCATCTACAAAAATACACAAATTTTTTTTTTTGGGGGGGGGGGGGGGTAAGCCTTTTTTGGCCCATATTTACGATTACCAAAGTAAAATATAAAAAAAAAGATTTTTAAAGCAAGCAAGGATATGCAGTTGGCAACAATTTGCAATCGGAAGTTCAACAGGGGATCGTCGCATTACTTACTGGTATGCAATGTTTATTTTACGATACGGTCAATAGTCTTAACTTCTCTTCTGATCTTGCCCTGGCTTGATTATTGGTTAATCATTACAAGATTGTAGAATGATTATTGAAATTTTCATAAACTGATAGCTTTCCTGCCAGAAACATTGGATCCTGGATTGTACCATCCATTCACATTCTACCATGATGCCACTTGGTGCCTAGAGCTGACCTTAGCTTGGGAGGGCTATAAGTGAAACTTATCTGCTTTTGAAGGCATGTTATATTTTATTATACAATTAAAAACTGAAACAGTAATTTACAGAATTTTTTGTGAAATCTTTAAGTACCAGTATGTTATTATTTTAGGTCCCAAGTTTTTTACGGATGAAAACTATGAACTTATTTTAGAAAGAACATGAGAGAGTTGCTTAGTTATCATTGATGATGGGGCATAATTTTGTATTGAATGTTACACTCCTCTCATATATCCTTGATATAAACAAGAAACTTTATTTCAGAAGGAAGATAATTGAAGAATCCTTTGAGTACTTTTATTCTTATAAATCTTCACCTGCTTGATTTGCACCATGTACATTCAATAAAATGTAAGTAAAGGCTGTTTTCCATTCAACATACTTTTAAGCACATGTGTACCACCTAGCTTATGTTTCCACTCAGTGAGTTTCACTTGCATTCATTATGATAGCAAATACGCTATTTTTAATGTGATTTTGCACTATTTTTATATTTTATAAGGGTGATCAAATGAACTTTAGCCAGAATTATAAAAGCTGCAACAAAGAAAACGTGGTTTAGCTGGGCAAACGTGGTTTGAAAATGTGTGTCACCATGTCTTGAGTTGTCACATGACACATTATTGTAAAAGGGAAAGCATAGTTCATGGCAACCACAGAAAGATCTGGGCTAAGGAGATGGTTCAATCCATCAATGACCAATGTGAGGATGAAAATTGCATTTACGAGGTGCGTTCAAGTTCTAAGGTCTCCTAATTTATTTTTGAAAAACTATTGACCCTAGAAAGCTGAAACTCCCGTGATTTGTCCACATAGTCAACCTTTACCCGTAGACATGTTTCACAATGTTGATGCCATGATTGTTAGGCCGCTGCAAATGCTTCTTTAGGAACCAGTTTTGTCTACTGGAAAATCGCTTATGCAAGAATGGAATAAAGCTTCTGCTCATCGAGCAGCTTTTCAGTGGGCAAAATAGACAGCTATAGAAGCGTTTGCAGCGGCGATGCAATCATGGCGTCAGCGTTGTGAAAAATGTGTACGGCTAGAGGTTGACTATGTGGACAAATGAGGAGAGTTTCAGCTTTCTAGTTTTTCAAATATAAATTAGGAGACTTTAGAACTTGAACGCAACTCGTACATTGAGCTACCACTTTATTAGATATATCTTGTTAAATATTCAAATCGAGTGACTCCCTGATTTGCATGTCACATGATCACAAATCACAGTATAAACATCCTGAAGCCACTTTTCTGCTGTTCATTAAGTGTGAAACTATAGCAAAAATGGGGAAACTAACGATCTGTATCTTGTGTGGCCTGGTGATAGGGGCAAGACCGGTAGAATGAGCATTTCAGAAATGGCGACTCGCCTGAACTTTTCACGTACCACAGTTTAAAGGGTTTATCAAGAGTGAGTCAAGGAACAAAAAACACGTAGCCATCGTGACTCTTGGATGGAAAACCTTGCTGAAGAAAGAGGCACGGAAGAATGTTCAGACTTGTGCGCGAAAGCAGAAAGGCAACAATCACTCCTTACAACTCAGGTAGCCAGGAAACAATATCAGAATGGACAACTATACTTCGTCCAACAAGAGAAAAACAGGGTGTGTTTCCGGTCTGATATCGACTACTCACTCATCCGCAATGCTTTGTGGGATCTCTCCTTCAGCGGCTGCACAAGTCAATTTGTAATGGCGAGGCCCGTGCAACAACTCTTCAGCCAAACAGGGAAAAACTATTCACAGCCAGGCTAGAGAGATTTGTGTGGAACGTATTTTGCTACTTTAAAGGAAAATTGTGTTTTAAAAGCTCATCTGCTTTGATAGAAGAAACTTACAAGGCAACGCAAGTTTCTTTTTCTTGCGTTCGAACAATTGTTCAAGAAGGAAACGAAGCGTCTTCATGCGAAGCTACCACCCCCCTCTTCTCGCTTTTCGACTCCTGGAAAGAAAAGGCCCAGGGAATCTCGAACAACGATATATATAAAATTGAGTTAAAAGATAATTTTATGAAGGGTACAACATTTTTAATTATAATTAAAGCAAAGCAACTGAATAATATTAAAGTTTCTGCTATAATATTATAAAGCGCTTCTTCAATGAGACATGAGACAGAAATGATTAAGCGCATGAGGCCCCCTTTCTCTGATTGGCTAATCAGAAACTTCCTGTGACACACCCTGTTTTTCTCTTGTTGGATGAACTATAGTCACACTTTGATTCGAATGGGTTACCAACGCCAAAGACTATCTCGGGTACCAATGCTGCCAGAGAAGAGCAAGAAAGCATGCCACCTGTGGGCATAGCAGCACAAGGATTGAACCATTGAGGATTGGAAAATAGTTGCCTGGTCAGAAGAATGGCCGGTTCCATAATTAGTCTGATGTACAGGCATCAAAATTAGAAGAATTATTAGACAAAGATTATGTAGCAAATAGCTTAAGTATCATGGAGATATGTGCTGCGAATGAAAGCCTTGTACATGTATTTTTTCCTCACACCACTTGGTTCAGAGAGAGCCAACATAATGGTTACTCCATGATCCTTGAGTTTAAGGTTCAGGATACGCCATTGTGTAGAAGTTAGTTCCTTATTCTGGATTTCAACCCTTTTCAGGATATCTTTACCAGGATATTTCTTGAAAAGTTCCCTGCTGTATCATGTTTATGAAAGGCTTAAAATATGGCAAAAGCAACATGAACCCATGGATCCTTTATGTCTGGTGCAGACTTTGCAAAGTAATGGAGGTGAAATAATAGTATGGGGAATCTTTCTTGGTGTGAACTGGGTCCTTTGATATCTGTAGACAGTCGTTTGAGTGCCAAAACATACATAAACATTGTTGCAGATCAATTTCACCCCTTCATGCTCACAGTTTATCAGTAAGCAGTAGCTCCTTCCAAAGGATAATGCACAAGCACACAGGACCGGGATCACTATACAGGGTGAGTCAAAAGTCTAAGTACACCCTGTTTTTTCGAATACCTTGCAGGAATTGGGAAATCTGAATATTCCAGTAAGGTATGGGTGAGGTGGTCTATTTTTTACGGTAGGTACCGAACATGGCTGCCATCTTGAAATTGGACATCTTGAATCTAAGTCAAGTTTTTTAAATGGAAAGTGTGATATATTAAATAACATCAGTATTTTCTGACAATTTCATTCCTGTGAACAGATTTGAAGTAGCAGTTATGGTTCAAAAGTTACAACACATTTTGTTTGGAATTACAGGCTGGACTGTTTTCCATAAAGGACAGTCATTTAATGTGTTTAACATGGTGTCCTTCTTGGTCAAGGCACATTTGAAGGCGCTGAATTTAATTGTCATGCACTCACAGAAGGATTTCCGCAGAAATGCTGGCACACACTTCTTCAATGCATTGCTGGAGATGGTGTCTGTTTCTGATTTTCTCTGTATATACGAGTTGCTTTAATGACCCCACAGATAAAAGTCAAGTGGTGTGAGATAAGGTGTTCTGGGTGGCCATTCCACAGCACCGCATCAGCCAATCCAATGACCAGGAAATTGAACCTCTAACCACTGACGAACATCTGCACCGTTGTGTAGTGGACCCCCATCCTGTGCTGCGTTGTGGGCTCTTGATGAAGAACGCCAAAACCATTGTTGAGGTTGTCTCGTCAGTAGCACTTATTGGATGGCCACTCCATGCCTTGTTTCTCAGAATTTCTTAATTAAGAACCTGACAATGTTGTGTGAAATTGGAGGTCTTTCTGGGTGCCGGTTGTTAAAATCTGCAGCTATGATACGGAAACTTCGTTCTCTGGACATCAAAATGACCTCAATTCTCTTCTCCGTGGTCAAAGCCATCTTCAGTTACCTGCTACAAAATGAAATAAAATGTGGTGTAACTTTTGAACCATAACTGCTACTTCAAATCTGTTTACAGGAATGAAATTGTCAGAAAATGCTGATGTTATTTGATTTATCATACGACCCCCCTTTCCATTTCAAAAAAATGACTTAGATTCAGGATGGCCGATTTCAAGATGGCGGCCATGTTCTGTACATACAGTAAAAGATAGACCACCTCACCCATACCTTACTGGAATATTCAGATTTCCCAATTCCTGCAAGGTTTTCGAAAAAACAGGGTGTACTGCGACTTTTGACTCGCCCTGTAGATTGGTTTGAGGAATATGACTGAGTTCTCCTTGATGCATTGTCCAGTCCCCAGATCTCAACCCCATTGAACATCTTTGGGATGAGCTGGAAAGGAGCATTTGCTCCTTTCCTACATATGCATCGAATTTGTGGGAATTGCGTGAAGTTCTCAGGTCTGCATGGTCAGCGTTCCTGTTGAACATTTTCAGCATCTTGTTGAGTCCATGCCCAAACAAATACAGGCAGTTTTGAGGAGTAATGGAGGCTTGAGGGCTAATGGAACATATGTACCTAATAAAGTGGTAGCTCAGTGTGTGTTAACTGCTGGCTCAATGTGACTTGAACACACTCCTGAAGCACCTTTCTATTAACTACCAGTGAGTAATGCTTGCAACTTGCATCAAAAGTTGGGGAAACAAAAGCTTCAGTATGTTTTGCTAGACAAATATGGTGGCTATTTTGATACTATTCCTTGCAAGAAAAAAAGAAAATCTTTATGATTAAAGGTGGAAGAATAACCAAGAAAACTTTGAGCAATTTAGAGAATGAAGATATATCCTAGATATGACAAGAATCTTTATTCAATTCCAAATGAGTGTACAGGCAATTTCACTATTTTGTGCCATTTACCAGTGGAATTTTTGGAATAGTTATAAATTAATCATACACAGCTTTCTAAATAAGCTTAAGAATATGCTTCCTTGTACAGCACTGTTATAAAATATGAATGAAGTTCATTATTTAAAAATGATGCACTTATTTTAAAACCATGAGGTCCACATAAAAAAAGTTGGAGTCATTAAGTTTAAGCAATAGAGAGTATTTTATAAAAAAAAAAAAAATATAGCCCACAATCTTGAATGAGGCACATGATTCTGTTATTAAAAATTCTATCACTGCCATGATTGGTTAAAAACCATCACAACCTCTAAATATTGCGCTATATTGCCTTTTATTGCTTTGATTGTGATGTTAGAGGCTGCAAACTGCTTTTTGTGTTACATTTTGCTAATTCTGGTAAATCAGTACTTTCACAAGTAACAATCCATTATCTACTTGAACCTTCCTGCACCAGACCCAAAAATGCTCAAATACACTGAACGACCAATTTATTAGAGACACCCCGCTAATAGTGTGAATATGTGCTGGCATGGATTCGACAAGGTGTTGAAACCGTTGCGGAGGAATAGCAGCCCAGATTGACATCACAGCGTCCTGTGATTGGTGCAGGTTGGATGGTAGTGTGGAAAGGTGTCAAATGGTTCTCTCCACTTCATCCCATAAATGCTCGAATGGGTTGAGAGCTGGCCACTGAAGCAGGTGGGAGTCCGCATCATGTTCCTCGAACCAGTCCAAGGCCATTCGAGCACGGTGACAGGAAGCCTTGTCCTGCTGAAACTGCCCGTCATCACCAGGGAACACAGTCATCATGAACGGGTGCACTTGATCGGCAACAATGTTCAGGCAGTGTGTTGCATTCAGGGATGTGTCTACGGTTATCAGAGGACCCAGTGTGTCCCAAGAGAAGACACCCCAGACCAGCACTCCTCCTCCACCTGGCTGTATGGTTGTCTGTTGACAGGATGGGTCCATGGCCTCGTGCTGTCTGCACCAGATGCGCAGTCTGCCATCCACATGAAAAAGTAAGAACCACGATTCGTCGGACCAGGCGACCTTCTCCCACTCATCCAGTGTCCAGTGGCAATGCCTGTGTGCCCATAGCATGCACGCTTTCCTATTTTGCGAAGACAGCGACTGTACCCGTACTGGACGCCTGTTGTTAAACCCAGCTCGGTGCAAGGTGTACCACACCGTGTGCTCTGAAATTGGTTGGGATGCTCCCTCATTGAACTGCACTGCAATTTGTTGGGCTGTTCCCGTCCTGTTGCTGTGGATGATTCTTGCCAGTCGCCATTGGCCTCGTTCATCCACGGCCCTGTTTCGTCTGGAGTTGTGTTTATTGGAAGTTGTTTTTTGGCATAACTGCCATTCACGGAATACAATTGACACTGTTGCACGGGAAAACCCGAGTAGGTTCGCGGTTTGCGAAATGCTCAACTGCGCCCGTCGAGTTCCAACAATCATGCCTCGTTCAAAGTCAGTCAAATCCTTAGATTTACCCATATTCAGTCCACTTCTGCTGCTGACTGCAACTTGTGATCCAATGCATCCCTTTTATACATCGCTTCGGCCTGTTCCATTGTTTGGGTGTCACTGGGAGGCCGATCCATTTTCCGTAAGAGGTGTCTCTAATAAATTGGTCGTTCAGTGTATATGCTCATGATGCAGAGTAAACAAATTCAGAAACACTCAGAGCGTGTGCTCTGTAATGTTTATTTGGTTGACTTGTTTAATAATAAAAAATAACCATGTTGTCAATCTTAATTTAAATTATCTTCCTTCACATATTACATGTTTCTAAAATATATTCCAGGAATTTTTATTGTTGCATATAAATATGTAAAGAATTCTTTTATATTATTCTTTTTAATTTTGGATTAAAAATGCTCCCTCTTCATTTATTTATTTTTAAGATTTATTATTTTTATTTATATGTTTAATTTTTAAGCTCCATCCGTATCTGGGATTATACATCTGAAACTTGTCTTAACGTTCTTCATGGTCATACCTCGAACGTCCGAGGAATTGCTTGGAGCCCAGAAATTCCATTCCTTTTGTTCTCTGGTAGTTGGGATTGCACTATTCGAGCCTGGGATACAAGAGATGGTGCTTGCTTGGACTCAGTATTTGATCATGGAGCTGATGTTTATGGTAATAAAAGAATGTCTTTTCTTTTTCTTCCTCTATTGCTGTACCTTATTTTGGTGTTGAGAATGTTAAATAACCAATGGATCTACCATAATTTTTGGGATCTACCATAATTTTGGCTGTGATCTATCAAATAACTCATTTGGCTGTGATGAGTCAGTTTGGAGTTATTAATGTATCTCCGGGCCCCCCCCTCCCCCGACAAAAAATTTTTTTTTCATTAAAAATTTAATATGTACTTAGAGGGTTCCTTAAATTATGCATTGATATATTTTTCATGAAAATGGGCTAAGCTTTTTTTAAAGATTTGGCAAAAGGATTCATCTCAGTGATTCAAATACATTATTTTACGACCGCATTGTGTAAAATCTTCTAAGTTGGCAACACTGAAACTGTACATGTGCATATGAAACCGCGGCTCTTGTCAATCGTGTTCGATGTGATTTCAGATGATTTGTCTCTTTTAGACTGAATTGCTTCTACATTCAATACTCTATCTTCAATTGTCTTTTTATTAAGTGGAAATAAACGAAAAGGAAACTGCAAATGTCATCAGAGATGATCAGTTAACATGTATTAGATTTGAATAGCTTTTATCACAGAATAAGAATAACAGAAGGTGTCTTTATTTTAAGAGATTCCATGGTAGTGATTTTGTATAGTGCCCTCTGGTCGCTGTGATGTGGCTGAGCAGATGATCTTTCACAATGCCAATGGAAAACATGCAGCGTTAAAAATATTTCGAGAAATCAAAGTGAATAATAATAAATATATTATTAATAAAAAGTATTATTTTTAAGCAAGGTTATGTATTTTTATTTAAAAAAAAAAAGTCATTTAAACTTACTAATACAGAATGTTGCATTGTTCATTGACCGTAAATTGAAATTTCTTATTGTGATTTTACTGACTTGAGGGAAAATTTTTAAGCTAACACATCAATAATAAATATACTTTTTAGAGGCTTTGCATTAAATCGTAGTGAATAAAAATTGACTAGATTTGCTTTTATTCCCAGTTTTATCAAAGTAACAAGATGAGGAAAAGTAATAATTTGTATACAATTTTTGAACATAAGTGTTACTTTTCCCATTCTTGCCACTTTGATAAAGCTAGCAATAAAAGTGAAATTAAGACAGCTTTTATCTCTACTACCGTATTTTATTGCAAAGCTTTGTATTATAATTCATTCAAAGTTACAATGCAAAGACCAAAAGATTGCTTGATGTTATTTATCTTTTAAAAAGTATTTGTATGTAGTGAAAATTAAAAGAGTTGCCTTCGTTCATTGGCAATTCGTTTGTGCTGTGTTTTTTTCTAATCTGTGGAATGATATTTGAGACTATTTTATATCAAAATCTCGCACTAAGAATAGTCTCGGTTTTGTTTTCTTTGATGAATGAATTTTTTCTTCATGTAAAAACTGGGTCCCAAATCAAAAGGGCATTTTTGTGCAGCCACAGGCAACGAAGATTACTGCTAAATTACATACACCATCAAACGAATTCCTCATCTTTATTCAAAGTTGTGAAGAATTTTTTATGAGCACATTCGACAAAATAATATGCAAAATGGGCGTGAAAGCTGAACTGGTTAGGCTTTTCAATGAACAGAAAATCTCTTTCCCTAGCAGCTGCACAGATACAAGAGTTAAAGATTATATTGTTGACTTGTTTTTCAGGAGAAGAGTATACCATTCACTGAAAATAAAATCTAAATCTTTCTTATCTCTGAAAAAAAAGAGAGAGGAAACATTTGAAAGTGACCCATATCTGAAATCTGTATGTACAGTTTCATATTTGAATATTCAGAGTATAAAGAAGTTTTTACATTTAGTTTTTAGGGAACAGAAAAATTTCAAATTTCAACTCTTCTGTAGTCCTGTAGAGCATAAGGCCTCTTACATATAAAAATGCTGGTGTTCAGGAAAACTATGTTAAATTCAGTAATTAAAATTCACCCCAACTAAAAAAACATTTATTGAAAATTAAACAAAATTATATTACCCTCAATTAAATAGAAGAAGTAAAATTAATTTAGGTACAATTCCATCCCATTTCTAACAACTTACAATTTTCTAAATTCATTAATAAATTTTAGTTTGTGATTAAAAATTAAAAGTAGTTTTTGGCTTAAAATAGTTTTGCTTCTTACATTAAAAATGTATTTAAATTGTAAATTGTTGGAATTGGGGTAGAATTGTATTTAAAATAACTTTAGGAATCTCCCATGTTAATTCTAGTTAATATAATTTTGTTTAATTTTCAAAAACATCTTTTTTTAATTTTTTTTTTTTTTTTTTAATTTTTAAATTCAAGTTGAGATGAATTTTTATTATTGAATTTAACATAAATCATCTTATCCTACAGTGACTGTAAGCTAAATTTTGTGAAGCTGCATGCTTTTGTAAATTCATTTTTCTTTTATATTTTCCATTGAAACAAGCTCTTCTGCAATACTATATAAAATGATTTGTTTTTATTCATTTTAAAATCTACGTGTGTTTTACTTAATTAAAAAAAATTAAAAATCGACACAAAATAAAAAAAGAAGACAGGTAATCGAGACAAACTCATAGAAACACATTGGAAAAATGAGCGTCTGCTCGTACTGTAACATCACAGCCGTTGTAGGGTGCCACCATCAAATTAGCATCTGCTCACTACCATTGCTTACAATGGAAAACCGTAGGAGTGTCACTTCTGTTATTCTTATTATGTGCTTTTACATTCAGTATTGTATCTTTAATTAACATTTTTATTAAGTAAAAAAAAAAGAAAAGGAAACAAACAGGCAAGTGTACATCATGTGCATATGAAATCACGGCTCTTGTCATCCGCAGAGGGGAGGGGAGGGGGAGTCAGGAGCCAAGTGAAAACTGCGTTGGAGCTGATTCCGCGCTTTAGCGAATCGTATTCGACCGGGTCCGTATTGTACAATAAAAACGGCCTGAATGGTCGCCTAATTGAAACTAAGATTTTTTGTAAAGAAATTGTTTGGCTATTATGAGCCATTTTGGAGTTAAGATTTGCAAAAACCCCAGCCTTCCTCCTTCCCGAACAGAAAAAAAAAAATTCTTTTTTGAAACGCTTTGATGGCCATGTGGTAGATCTGTGTGAATGTACCATTCCATCACTTCAATTTATTTTGAACATATATTGCCTATAACCTGGGGGTCCCAAATGAATCCTTAATACATTAAAAATGGGGGGGCATGCATTGCTGCTCATGGTCAACAGTTTGAATACCTTTTGTAATTTTACAGTACATGTATTTGGTTTTTAAAAACGTTGTGGCCATCAATATCAAGTTTTCTAATTTCTCCGTTTTCTGGAAATACATTAACAAGAGAGACAGTACTTAGAGAAAATCTCAAACGGGTGCTGTATGTATGATGTTATAATTTTTTTATATATCATTTGCAACCCCTAGTTAATTAGCAAAATATATTCAAAATAAAGACCTCTACCACCCCTAAGAGTTTGTACACAGAATTCGTGAACATCCTGTATAATAATAAAATATCATCTACATAACATTTGAAAAAAAAAATTTCTCATTAACTAATAATCCATCTGCAATGTAAGACTCTGTATACATTAAATCATTTGCCTAAAAAATTGGTCTTTCTGTGCATATATTTTTTGGCCTATCAACTTCATTATCTCTTCCATTGTATAAAATTGTTGTCAAAATTAAAAGCTCTTTTCATTAAATTAGTTGGCTTTTTTATTTTTAATTAAGTTTACTGTATGTTTTTTACAGGTTTGTCAATTCATCCAGATAAACCGTTTGTTTTAGTATCAAGCTCTAGAGATTCAACATTACGTGTATGGTCAGTTTTGTCTCTCACACCATTACTACCTATTTATATTTTCACTGAACAGCCTTGGTCGGACATTATTGCTTTTGCAGGTATTGTATTATCCAAATTTTAAATTTAAAAATGACTTTGTTATATAGGGTGTGGCAGAATAGATGAGTATTTTTGAGACTGTTTCCACATTTGAAGGGAGGGAGGATGGAGGTTTTTGGCCAAGGTCATTCAACTCAGTGGAGACTACCGTTTTGTTATCTTGTATAGAGGGTAGATTATCGCAGAATAATAATCTGCGGCACTTACTCCTTCGAGGGAGTTTTGCGCCATCCCAGAAACTAACGACTGCTACGAGATGACCGACGGCTTAACGTGCCCTCCGACGCACGGGGGGGTTCATGATGGAAGAGCTACTGGCGGACGAACAAACCAGTGGCTATCACCAGCTGCTGGACATCCAGCACTGGTCCTCAGCAAATGAGTCAGACTAAAGTCACCCAGCCAGCATCTGGCCGTTCCTGAAGTTGCTTAACTCCATCGATCAGCGAGACAACCAGACCATGGCCACCCCCTACCGTTTTGTTAGTCACAATGGTTATCTGGACAAGAGAACATTTCCACAGGCGCTTTAATATTGGTCGCAACAGTTCAGTCTCGAAACGTGACACAATCGTGAGATGGGGTTATAATTTCTAAACGACTGCATTGGCAATGAATCCGAAACCTTGTATAGAATGAGATGGAGCCAGAAACTGTGGACACAGATTAACAAGAACAACAGGAAAACACTATTCACATCAAAGATTTATTCCAACATATGCGCATTTCGGCAGCCAAGCTGCCTTCCTCAGCGTATACAAGAACTTGATCAGACCAGAGAAGGCAGCTTGGCTGCCGAAATGTGCATACGTTGGAATAAACCTTTGATGCCGAAATCTTGTAGTTGGACTCGAAGTGTATGAATCCCTGCACCAGTATATTGCGGAAAACAGGTGTCATCTGTCTGATTTATTTTCAGAATATGAATTTTGTTTTCATGAATTCTACTTTTTGATTGTTTAATGGTTGTTTAAGATTTCATTTGTTTTAATGAAATAAGTTTAGGTTAGGTTAGGTTAGTTATACTCATTTCAAAAACTCCCATTCTGTCGCACCCTGTAAAAAGTTGCCCTACTATAAAAATTTTTTTTTAAAGAAATTGACATGCAATGTTTGTTTCTTTTCAATAAGAACACACCATTTTTATTTATTTACTTATTTATTTATTTTTTGATGGTCCTGTGGTTGAGGGGGGAGGGGGGCTATAAGATATCCAGCTCTTAAGTCATTATGTTGTGGGTTTGAATAATGCTATGGATATGTGGGAAAATAATGAATAATGTGTTTGTCATGTTTAGGTGAAATAGTGCATGCAACTGAATAATAAAAAAAATAAAGCCTTGAACAGCATGGTGAATCAATATATGCCATTCATATTCTAAAAATGATAGGTGGCATGACAGTCATCTCAAATCATGACAGAGGCATGATAGCAGATAAAATCTTTAATGGGCCAATGAAGCTGACCGATCTCTATAGATCTCTGTACACAAAAGTAGCTCGCAGTAGTTCACTTGGTTAGGGAACAACAGCGATAGTCGTGGAATGAATGAAAGTACACGGTGACTTTTCAGTACACGGGAAAAAATGGTCAGGTGACTTTTCAGTGCCGGAGCCTGTCTTTCTCGTTAGCCTCGATAAATATACATGTGACGTCATGAAGGTTATGACTCATCCCCCCCCCTTGTCACACGATGTCACACATTGTTGACCCCCTCCCTCCCCCTTAATGTGTGACGTAATTTATGGATGATCCCATATCGTTGTTGGTTTTAATGTTGATTGATTAATCTCCTGCTTTCTTTGTTGTTGGCCAGTTGTATTTCAAGGTTTTCCAGTGTTTCCATTTTCCTTGAGTCCTTGCATTTTTCTACAACCTTCATAACTTCGTCGATCCATCCAATCTTGTGCTTATTGGATGGATGGCATAGTTGGATTTGTCCGGGTGTAGTCTAATTGTGGCTGTGTATCTCTTTGTAGCGTTGTTTGAAAGAGCATTTCTTTCTTCCTAGATAGTACTTGTTACATGACAAAGTTATAGAGATAGTAGAAAGATGCAAGGACCCAAGGAAAATTGAAACACTGGAAAACTTTGAAAAATACAACTGGCCAATGACAAAGAAAGTGGGAGATTAATCGACATCCAAACAAACAATGATATGGCACCATGAGTTAAAGGAATAACAAAGGATTGGGCACACCTACACAAAGTTAGGAAGAAGAAACCATAGAGAGCTTAGACCCAATTTTTTATTATTTTATCATATATTCATTTTTATGTAAACAAATATTATATTTTCTCATGTTTAATCTTCTGAACACTATATGACTAAGTCATCATTTGTTTACTTTGCTGTAACCCTCCTACCACAGGATTGGATTATCCTCAACCAATCATTGCAAGAGGAGAGTAACCTTTCTCCTCATATTACTCATTGTAACTGCCTCTTACATCTTTGGATTATCAGCCAAACATTGTGAGAGAGGGACCCCAAGTCTGCACCTACTTTTGTAAGCTTCCTCCCACATGACGGGAAAATTCTACAACCAGTCATTTAAGGAGGAAGGACCCCGCCCCCCCCCCTTTCATATAAATTATGTCACAATGTCTGCTGATTTGATGGAAGATGGTTTTATAATATATTATGTATTAAAATGTTGGTTGTATCATAGAACCGTTATCTCGTTAATTAACTACGCAACACGGACAATATGTTTGACTACATTATGTTTAGTTTAAATTATTCAGTACTTACAAGGAGAGGGCCCCAACGAACAATCGAGTTTATTGATGCCCTTTGGTAGGATGGTAGTCTAATATATCCTTTTCGTAAAACCAAGTCCGCAGCCTCCAACTTGGCCTTATTTTCGAGAAAATCCCTTTTAAAGTTTGTGTTATATAACTAGTGTAAACTGTACCTTGGTAATCATCACAACAGCGGCAGCCGAACAGGTAACGTCGTGGTGTATGAATCACGAGATCGTGGGTTTGAGTCCACCCGTGTTAGGCTTTGTTTTTTTTTTCTTTTAATGTTTTGTAACTGTGCTATCGTCCACTTTTTAATGTACCGTAAATCTTCTACTATAACGCGAATTTTTTGGGCCTAAAAAAGCATCTAAATTTGCTGGGTCGTGTTATACTAGAGGATAAAAATCAGCCCTCCGACGACTGCGGCCGATCGTCGATAATAACAACATCTATAATAACAACATCGTTAACAACATCGATAATAACTTCTCCCAAACATCGATACATCTAAATAGGCCTACTTCCAAACTGCCTCGAACCAAAGCCTACAAGAAAGCTTATGTAGTGAAAATATTAAACTGAATAAAATGAATAATTTGTCCATGTCGGGAAATATGTTCAAGAGCTCATGAAAACCGTGCTGCCTATTATGGCATATCATGAGAATGATCTAGTCTCTGGCATTCTAAAACATTCTCTACATAGAAAAATGCATCGTAATCCAAGACATATCCTTGATGTCAATTTTGATGACATTGATAATGTCATCTTCCCAGATTACTGGGTTTCATAAATTCTTTCGTTTTTTCTGTGGCTTACTATGTAATATACTCCTACTTCAGACAATCGTCAATCAAATTTTCCTCCACCAAGAGGAGGCAATTTTCTTTCATATTTTGGATGACCTTTGTGGGTACATCAGGCTTCTTTTCTAGTTCAGTGTATTTCTCTTGGAATATGATTATGAAGGGTGAGATTATGGAAGCTATGCTTCAAGTTCCACACGAATACCGATATACTACACTGTTCGATTGTAAATCAGTACAACCTATTCATCCACTTCATCAATACTTTTAGATTCGATCTCCAGCATATTTATTTAGTGATTCTTCAACCTGCATTTAGTGATTCAGGACTTAGAGATTCTTCACTCAGCAAAACTAAGGTACTTTTTCTTTTTTTTCTGTTTTTTTTATTATTAAAAATGGGGGTCGTGTTATACAAGAGGATAGGATTTTTGCTGATTTTTTGGGCCGAAAAAGTGGAGTCGCGTTATATAAGAGGTCGCGTTATAGTAGAAGATTCACTGTATTTTTCTGTTATAATATGCTGTTATAATGAAAAATATATTTTTAACAAGTAATATGCCTACATTTATGTCACATCTACAAAGTCTGGAAAGCTACAAAAGGACACGTACGAACAATTTCTTGACAACATAATACAACCTTATGTTACAATAAATCCGTTTTTGTACATCATGGACTCTTGGAGTGGCCAGACATCTGTAACCATGCATCAGATGAGTTTACTAACGGACAGGGTCTTCCTACGTGTACGTTATCGATCATACTGCCGAAATGTACACCATTGTGCCAACCATGTGACGTTTATTTTTATGTCAAATTAAAAATTTTATACGTCGTATGCAGAATTGTTCATATTTTTGGAAACGAACAAGGAAATTACATCGAGGGCAGATGTCATAAAAATTCACACACTCATTCACGATCAATTACAGGCTCCAATATATTCGAATATGTTACAGTAATTAAAGTGTACAGATTTCTTTGTAAAAATATAATTTCTTGCAATATATATAACATTTGATTGCATTTATATCAGATACACCTGGTATGCTGCCAAATTGAAGCCTACAAAAGAAAATTTTTTGAATGTAAATCAAATTTCTTTTCCGGAATGCATGAAAAAGGAAAACTGCAACTGCGAGATTAGTCCTGCATTCATCCATTGTTCTTGGTGTCGCACACATTTGTGTTTAAAATGTTCTTTGATGAATACCATCCAGCACGTTGTATTCGACAAGCCTAACTGTAAATATTCTACAACTTCAAAATTATTTGTTAAAATGATTATTTTATGTTATTTTATTATAGTGCCCAGTATGGGCAAGAAGCAAAGACATCAAAACCTGAACATAAGAAGAAATGAAAAGTTAAACATTAAAAAATTTGTTTTTTCTTTAAAATCGATATTTACACTTTTATAACCGATATTATTATCATAATTAGTTGAAAATGTGTTCCTTATTGCTCTTACTTGTTAAAAATATTTTTTTCATTATAACAGCATATTATAACAGAAAAATATATTAAAAAGTGGACAATAGCACAGTTACAAAACATTAAAAGAAAAAAAGCAAAAACAAAGCCTAACACGGGTGGACTCGAACCCACGATCTCATGATTTGTACGCCACGACATTACCTGTTCGGCTGCCGCTGTTGTGATGATTGCCAAGGTACAGTTTACACTAGTCATATAACACAGACTTTAAAAGGGATTTTCTCAAAAATAAGGCCAAGTTGGAGGCTGCGGACTTGGTTTTACGAAAAGGACATATCAGACTACCATCCTACCAAAGGGCAACAAAAAACTCGATTGTTCGTTGGGGCCCTCTCTTTGTTAGCCAATAGCTGTATCTGAGGTCTGGAGAACTTGGGAGGTCATTCATGATGAAAAGAATGATTTAGGATATGGTTTCTCTCCAAATGTTGATCATAGCCATCACCAGATAAGAAAAGTTATGTACAGCAATCAGCATCTTGCATGAATAATTCAGTATTATACTATTATACTGTAGGCTGTTTGCCTCTCATGCAAGTTGGGGATTGGACTGATTTGTAAAAGTGCTACTTAGCAATCATCTGTGACAGTAATAATTTGAAATGCTGAGCTAAAATATCCTTTCCTCTTCAAAGAAAAAGAGACCAATAACAAAAGAAGTAGTGAAACCACATCACACTTTTACTTTTGGCTGACTAACAGATGTGGGTTCTCTAGCCCAAATGTAACATTTCTCTCTATGAACTTTGAAGTGTGTTTCTTCATCACACAAGACATTTAACAGCTCATCAACATCTTATTTTGCTAGAAAATCCCAATTAGCAAAACCTTGCCACTTGGTTAAATTAACAGAATTGCATTTCTTATACATGTTGAATTTTGTAAGGATATTAGGCTGATCTCCGAGCATTTTAATACAGAATGATTGCACAGTTTCATACCAAATCCCAGTTTATCATGAAACTTGCACGCATTTAATAATGTGTGTTGACTTTGCAATAATAAAAAGTAAACGTTAATTTCTAGTCTGCAAGATTTATATCTTCCTGTATGTAGTTTTTAATCCCACCTTTCCACAGAATAATTAAAAATTATAGACAGTAATGCCTTTGTTGAATTTTTAACAAAGAAGCCATTCTGGTGACTGACTGCATAACCGAAAGAGTGATAAACCACCCAATGGTATTTTATCCAAAATCCTCCAGAATTGAAGTTAAACTTTTTAAGATTTCATACATGTCGAGTAGATTGCATACCAAATTTCAGAAATTACATTTTATGAAATTCATTATGATTTGCTTATTTTTTTACAACATACGAATAAACTAATGTTTTCATTAAATTTCCTTTATTTGTACTTTTATAGACCGAGGCTATAAATTCGGTGTTCCAAGTCTTCTATGTGGAAAACGGTCAATGGTATTACAAGCAAACAGTAAAAGAGATAAGAATCCCTATTTAAGATCAGTTCAAGAGTTTTCTTCATTATTTTCAGTAAGGGAAATGAAAATTATTTAAAAACATATTTCTTTCCTATAATCTCATGGAAAAAAAAAAAATTTCATATTATAATGATCTTCAAGAGAAAGGAGGGGAATTTTAAAATTACAGTCAAATCCCATTATAACGAATTCCATTGTAACGAAGTTTTCACTATAACAAAGTTTTTCTGTGGTCCCCCCGGCAAAAATCCTATTCATTTAATGTTATTACGATCCCGCTATAACGAAATCTTTATAACGAAATTTTCATTGTAACGAAGCAAATTTTTGGTCCCCACAATATTATAATTTCATTATAACGAAATTTTATTTAGAAGTTGCACTTTAGATAAGTGACAAATCGAATGTGTAAAAATCAGCAAATTAAAAATAGCCACTCTGTTAGTAAGACACGAATTATTTTAGTATAGGCCTATAAACAAACGATTTGAAGATCACATTTCTATTTGAAGAAATATTTTTAAGAAATACA
>JAHWFO010018799.1:535460-559670 GCA_023313115.1 Rhysida immarginata | reverse complement strand
CAGTATTGTTTTCAAACATCTTATTCATCACTATTTTCAATACTGTGTACATGTACTATATTGTTATCAATATTTTGTGGGAATTTAAATCGGTAGTAAAACGATAACATTCCGGTAATCCCGTATGAGAATGGCGCAAGGTTTTGTTAAACTCTTAATTCTTCAAAAAAACATGGTGTGTAGTAAAATTCAATTATTTTAATACGTGCAAAACAGTACTATAAAATTCGAACTAAATCTATGATGTTTAATATTAAACAGAAGGAAAAACTTAAAGAATTGCTTTAAAATGGAGCTATTTTATTTGCGTAAGGTATGAAGGATGCAAAGAAGACACTCAATGTAATGCTTTTATTGTAATTATGTTAAACTAGTTATATCTGAAAACAAGAACCATTAAAAAATAAAATCTTTGTCATGTTTAATTTATTTACTGAAATTATGCACACAGACTACTATTTACAGTGGCAAAGACTTAACAGCGAAAAATACAACCTCTGTTTTTAATCATGATTTCCGGTAAGGATGAAGCATTGCTGTTACACTATAGATTATTTCACAATCCTAATTGCACATTTAAAACACTAATATTGATTGATATTTACCATAATTATGGATAAAAAAATGTATATTCTAGGTTTAAAATAAGCTATTTTTCATTTATTCTAAAATTAATTTGCAATCTCGATTTAACGAAGTTTTCATTATAACGAAGTAAACCGATGGTCCCTTGAACTTCGTTATAACGGGATTCGACTGTATAGGATAGTCATAAAGCATTGCATGAATTGTAACTTTTATTAACCAATTATGAAGTTACCTTGTTAAATAGCTATTATGTGAAAGTTCAAGTGTTAAACTTTAAATTTATGGAGGCCTTACAGTACTTGATGGAAGTAATCAGACAAATCCCTAATCGGTTTCAGCATTTATTCCAGGCTTTGTCAAGGGTTCAAATGAAAGGCTACCAGCATCTGTATAGCAGCTGAAACTTGTCAGTGCACAAATAATTTTCAAATGCATACCTTGCTGATATCCATTGCCAACTTATTTTAACCGTTATTTCACTTACGTTTTAGCGCCATTTTTAATTTTGTATTACAGTCGAAATCATTTATAACTACATTGGTTATAGTGACCAACAGGATATAATGACCAGATACTTTCTTGTCAGCTTGGATTACTATCTAAATGACAACAAAAATTATCAGTCATAGTGATACACCTGTAAATGAGGAAACTGTGTATAACAGCAGATGTTCCAACCAAAATGGGGATCACTTATCAGCTATAATGACCGATTTCCGGTGATGGCAGAGATGCTGGTATCCGTGGGAAAGATCTCCCTGGACGTGCACTTTTTATGGGTTTATTCTCAAGTCCATGTGCTCCACCACTGTTCCCTTTCATCAGTCGTTTCAGTGTTGTTAACTTTTGGACATTCTGCTAAATTTAGAGAATTTTACATCAAAATAATGCAAAAATGGTTGCTAACAATCTGCATTATTATAAGAAATTCAGTAGATTTATTAGATTTTAGTGGATTTTTAGCTCTGTTTTAGCCCGAAAAAGTGTTTTGAGTTGGAAAACTCTGCTTTCAGTTCCAGTTAGCTGAACTTGTGGCTGCCACAGTTATATTAAGAAGGAATGTCTCTAAAAGAAAATTTTTAACTACGGAAGAAAAAGCTAACATTATTTGGCAGCTGGAGCCTAGTGCCAACAACAGCAGTCTGTGCCAGAATTGAATAAGAGGAAGGTTCAAAGACGTTTTTACGATCTTGAGGCCTTTCAGTTTTGTGCACCAACATATTTTTGCCAGGTTGAAATAAATAACATGTCCCCGCACGTGTTGAAATGTTCTGCATGTGTAGATGTGAAGTGTAGTACGATGTGATGTGCACATCACTTTCAGTTGTTTCAGACTTTTAGAGGTCAAACATGTCGCAATTAAGCAGCGTGCAAACGTCAAATTCTGTGTTAAATTGAGGAAAACGTTTTTGGAAACAATGGCATTATTTTGAGCAGGTTATGATGACACAGAAATGGGAAGAACTCAAATGTATTTGGCATCGACGGTTTAAGGAAGGATGACGAGAAATTGAGGATGATCCAAGTCTGGTAGACCCTTGACAGCCAGAAATGCAGAAACAATTGCTAAAATTCCAGAACTAGTGCAGGCTGATCAACACCAGACTCTCAGGGAATCTGCTACTCAAGGTGGATATCTGGCTTCGATGGAAGCTCTGAAGAAGGTGGAAGACGCTCAAACATTTTGTAGAGTTGCCAAAGAACATTACTCCGAAGGCCTGAATGCTTAAAATGAACTGTGTTCCCTAAATCTTTTTACCAAATCAAAGTTCAGGAACTTTTGAATGTACCGTGTCAACGATTTGAAGTATTACATGAAAATTAAGAATGCCTTCAAATCCAATATGAATCAATGCCTTTGAATGTTTCAAATCAAATAATTATACATTGACATAAATATAAAGCATAAAGGCCAGATAAAGATCAATATAACCTTATATAATGGCCTATTTTTCATGATCCCTTGGAGGTCATTGTAAATGATATAGACTGTATTTTTTCGTTCCTCTATTTCTAGTTTTTCTGTATCATTTTATTTTTTGTATTTCCTTTAATTTTACTATGTATTCTTATTTTGTAATTTTTCTAGTATTTCTGGTTCTTTCCTATTTGTTGTTACAGAGAGTCTTTGTACTAACAACACATTTGGTTCCTATGAAACATGTCTCAGGTCAAAGCATCATTTTCTTAAGAATATCTTTTAAGGAACTGCCTTTTACTATTGTATTTTTTGCCTTAAGTGTAAAGCAGTTGTCTTAACCTTAACTTGAAGAATGAGTGAGAATTTGTAACTGTCTTACTTGTGAGTTGTCCTAAGTCAAAAAGTCTCAAGTTGAGGACTGCCTCCCAATCTCTCTCTCTTTTTTCTGTTTCTCTTTTACCTTTCACTATCGAGGATGTTATAACACCATTAACATTTTTGAAATTTAACCTAGCAGGGGATCAGCCTCCTCAGGTTTTAGCTTGGTCTTCCAAGCTTGCTATCAGAAAGACAAGCACAAACATCCATGCCCTCAGCAGGATTCGGACTGCAACTCTCTAGTTTCGAGTGCATGAAGACCTGTGCTTTGGCGCTTTTGTCCACCAAGCTAGCATTGAGGACTCCCTGTATTCTTATTCTTCCCAGTTCATTTATCACTGTTTTTATTACCAAGTTTTCCGATCAGAGATACTATTATCTTCTTTCCTCTCATCCAGTCAATCATGACTATTAATACATGTACTATGACACTCTGTAAATTAGCAAAATATCTATTATTTTGTATCCAACTAATCACTGATACAAGATTACCAAGTTGCCTCTTCATTTGTTTCCTTGACAAAACGAGAAATAAAAGGTGAACCCGGTCGTAATTCTGTATTTTCTTTCCCACTATTTACTACAAGGTCTCCATTTCTGGAGCAAAAAAAAAACATATTTTTGTATTTATTTATAAATAAATTGTCTTATTTTTATAAAGCATTCCTGGGGAACCAATAACATTTGGGATTTAGTGAAAGTCCTTAAAGGCAATGAACTACCACAGTTATCCAAGAACTATTCCAAAGGAATTATCCACTCGAAACATATCGTCGACATAAAAACGGTAAGTAATGTAGGAGTTTCAACCTTTTTGCTTTCCCAGGATCAAGTTAATTGACTGAACATCTGTTTCTACCAAATCACGTAAGATACTGTAATGCCACCACATTATTACAGAAAATAGAAGCTATATGATTTTAACAGATATGCTGTACCGCCATTAATATCCTGCCACTGTGTATTGTAACGGATTCCATTTTGGAGAAGGAAATTTTTTTTTTATTGTTTTGTTTATATATGTCCTTAAAGTTTATACAGGGTGTCAAAAAAGTCTGGTAACATGGCAAATATCTCAAAGCTGCCAGGTAGGCAAGATCTGATGCGTGTGGTTTATAGGTAATAGATGGGTGGAGAATTCATTGCCACACTCAAATTTGACCTTGACCCCCAAATTCAAGGTCATCCATTTGCTAACTCGAAAACTATAGGAGGTATCGCGATATGCGGCTTCCTTACAGTGCTCAAGCTTTAGACATGCGCAATACAAATTTTTTCTCCTTCCTGTGGGCAGTGTGTCTTTCATACTAAATCCAATACAGTTTTCTTTTTCTATTTTCAGAAGATGGAAGGAATGGATGAAACTTGATGTTTTATCCATGGATACATGATTACGTTTTTCTTTTTTCTGCTATCCGAATTATTTGTATGAGTTACACACTGAAAATTAGACATGTGTCAAATATAATAGCAGAATAGCATGTGCTATTCCTCCATCTTGAAATTCTGCCCACAAACACGTCATTAACTGCACACAGCACATTTGCTGCGCATGAGCCATATGCTTTGAAGCGTGCGTTAGACAGGGAAGCCACATATCGCGATACCTTTTATTAAGGATAGAGAAAAATTTATAATTGCTACCCTGTAGAGCAAAACCACATTAGTCTAAAACAATTTTTAATCACACCCTTCCCCTTGAAAGATTTTGAGAAAATGGGCTAGAAAGAGTCACTCAATGTCAGGTTTAACTGGCCAGGTTGGCTGAGGTTTCTAACACATTTGAATTGCAGTGAAGCGCACCATTGGGAATTTTCTTCCCTTGAATGACTCTTTAGCAGACAAGGAGAACTTTTGAAAGACATTTACAGGTTGTATTGTTTTTTCATTCTTTTTGTTTTATTTCTTGTTTTGTGCCTGTTTTAGTTGTGGGTAAAGAGTGTTGCACTTTTAATCTGTTCATTAGTATGATCCATAAATTCTTATTTTGTTTTAGTAATGTGGTGTTGCTCTACAAGGTAGCAATCGGATACGTTTTTCTATCTTCAATACTTTTCAAGTTAGGAAATGGATGACCTTAAATTAGGGAGTCAAGGTCAAATTTGAGTGCGGCAATGAATTCCCCGCCCCCTCCATTACCTGTAAACCACACTCATCAGATCTCACTTACCTGGCAGCTTTGAGACATCTGCCATGTTACCAGATTTTTTGGACACCCTGTATATTGTTGTGATGTCTTTTGCAACAGTATGAGTCACCTTCTTGTTGTTCGCACCTGCATATTTTCCATGTTCTGTGGCATATCATGTGCAGTTGTTTAGATTTCAGCTGTTGAAGCGACAAAAAACTGTAATCACTTCTTGGTCTTTGGTCGGGTAAATGGGATAAATGCCTTGGAGTATTTTTAAATTCCTTGTATACACTTTGGATAAAATAAATAATTTTAGTTTTCTTTTGTACTACCCTTATATATAAGAATATATTTTTTAGTTAATATTGGCCAGGTTTATGGCCTCTCTGTTTGCTATTCCCAGAAATGATTCCCAGAAAGCATCTCAGAGATAGAAATTAAAACATTCATACTATACAGCCTGAAGAAATGGCTAAGAGTAATAGAGATTGTTTTAAGATTTAATGCTATCTGTATAAAGTCAGAAAATGATGAGAAGAAAATTTTAATCATCATACAGAATCCTCAAATATAAGTTAATATTTTCAAATGATAAATGAAAAAGCAAAAGAAAGAAATTCTATAAGTACATGTAATAGGATAGAACCCAGAGATCATCAGATAACTATCTTTACATAATTACCACTGAAAGGCTATAGATTTGAAAAACGTAACACTACACTCATTACCTACTCTTCTCTACAATAATGGAATGGAAACCACCTAATTTAAATGATTTTGGATAAAATGTTGTCTTAGGTGGAGAATGGCTAACACAGGGAACTTGGTGACTTTAAGAGAGCAGTAATAATCGGGGGCCACATTGCGGGCATGTCTATTCGTGAACCTTCAGGAAAATTATCACAGCCATAATGTGGCGACCATCATGGGAAAAATTACTGCGACCAACCAGCGAATTTGAACATTTAGCAATGCTGAGAGCTAATAAAAGAGCGTAAAAAAACCTGTGAAACTAAAAAACAGGGTGATCAACTATTGATGTTCAACTATCAGTGATCTTGTGAAGAAATGTTACACTACAGGGTATCGGAACACATGCCCCACATCAGAAGAACGCAACTGACATAAAAACTGCAAGAACTACTCCAGGTCATCAAATGGAGAATCTGTGTGCATTAAGACACTTTGCAGAAGGAACTTATATACTCTGCATTCACTGATGTGTAGTTTAACATAAGCCGAACATCTCCCCAAGCAGCAAGGTGTGTGTTGGAATGCCAATTTTGGACTGTTGAAGAGTGGGAAAACATTTTGTGGACTGACAAATCGTTCTACACTCTGTTCCAGATGGATGGGTGTGTTTGTGTATGTGAAATGCGAGGAAGCACCTCTAACCTGAATGCATAGTTTCAACATGCTCTTGGCTTGAGACCCTTAGTTGTATGTGGTGTTTAATGGAATTTTGTAGAAAGTATGCCCAGAAGGTTGACATAATTTCTTCATGTGGAGGTCCAATAAGATATTTAAAAAAAAAAAAATCATTTTTCCCATGTATGTCTGTCCGTTGCATTATTGTAGGGTAGTGTATAGATAGATGGATAACCTAGTTAACAATCTAGGACTCTTTTTCCTTAAAACTAGTGTAAACAAAGACTAAATGAAGAAAAGAAAATAGTTCTTGAAACAGCCATTTAAGCCTGGAAAACTAAATGGGATTAATAGAATTACATGAAATATAAGAAATGGTTGAGCCTTTAAAAGATGTCTAGCCTTGTTTACTGGACTTAGTTCTACTTTGGTATGACAGTGTTTAGTAGTAAACATAAGAGAAAATTGTAATTATTGTTGTGGTAAATACAGTAATTTAGAAGTGGTTTGATGGGAGATAAAGAATCAAAAGGTTTGTTAATATTAGTTGAAAAGTATATGGAAGGTTGAGTATAGAACAACTGAATAGTTTGAATATGCAAATACCGGGAGCAGTGAATGTAATGTGATCAAGGTTGATTGAGATCATAAATGCAGCCCAGTGCCATCTTATACTGACTGCAATAAAATTCATCATAATGAAATTCCTGTTCTGTCTGGGCAGCATCTAATTCAGGTTAGAGTTCATCGGGGCAAATTTTACGGCATACTTGAAAACATTGACACAGAAAATGGCATACAAAAAGTCCTGCCTCAATTTTTAGTTTGTATCATGAAACTTTGTTTTATTTAATTTAGTCTGAAGCACAAGAATTACAAATGAATCCTAGCACAAGATTTGGACATGGAGGAATAGGTGCACTGAGCAAAGAGGAGTGTCTCCAAATGGCAGCTGATATTTATTTGAACATTGGTGATATCAAGAAGTACTGTCATCTACTTGTAGAACTTGGAAAAGTTAGTTTATGTAATAGAATTGTCTAATTTTTATTTATTTATTTTTATAACTTTCATTTCAATATGAATTTCAATTGTTTTCTTTAAAACTAGAAAATATAACATAAAAAGAAACACTTTATAATGCATAATAGCTTCATAGAAACTGACTATTTTCAGATTTGTGTCTACCATTAACAAAGTACATGTAATAGCATTGCCCATACAATATATACACTGAAGAGCAATTGAATTAGAAACAGCTGGCGTTATGCAAAATGTGGTGCTGAAGGGAGCCCTGGCAATAGAAATGGAATGGCGTAAGCAGTGATCCGACAATCTAAGAAGTGATGCGACGGGAATTGGTAATAGTCGGGTGCAGTATGGAAAAGACGAAAGATGCAAGTGCATTTGATCATAGCCAAATTATTGAGTTCCGACAAATGGATCACACCATCTCGGAAGTTGTGCAAACATTGGGATTTTCACAAGTCAGTGTATCACAGGTTTACTGTGAGTACGTCAAAGCTGGTAAAACATCCCTGTAAGGGCTAGCTGCCATGGACAACAGCGTGTAGATGAGCGAGTCATCGTCAATTAGCTTGCATGGTAATGGGCCACAGTGAAACAGATCATTCAGCAATTTAACACTGGTGCAAGTAGCCACATCATCCAGAACCTCCTCCTAGCTATAGGGTACAGAAGCCATTGTCCCATGCAGGTACGTCTACTGACTGCAGATCACAGGGTACAATGAGTAACTTCCTACATCGCCATTGAATCCCAGACACGTGGAAAAAGGTTGCCCTGGAACTGATGAATCAAGATTCATGTTGGTTCATGCAGACGGCAGGGCAGGGAACAATTATGAATCAAACCACATGAAGCGATGGACCCATATTGCCAGCAGAGTACTCGTCAAGCTGGTGGAGGTGGCATTCTCGTCTGGGGAGTGTTTACATGGACCGAAACGGGACCCCTTGTACATGGGACATCATTCCTCACAGGTGAACATTACAAGAATATCCTTGATGATCATGTTCTCCCGTTTGCACGTCTTCAACATGCTGATGAAGACCTCTTTCTGCAATAAGACAATGCACCGTGCATTGTTTCCAAATTGTATCCGGATGTTGAATGAACACTCCACAGACGTGACCTCGCTTCCCTGTCCAGCTAGGTCACTTGATCCCAATCTGATCAAGCACTTCTGGGATGCCATTGAGAGATTTTCGAGCCTCAGTTCCCTCTCCATCAAATCTACGTGAACTTTTGGAGTTTGTTCAGGAGTCGTGGATAGGTATAGTTTCCGAATGCTTCTGGTGTCTTGTCAAGTCCATGCCGAGACAAATCAATGCCATAATCAGGGCAAAAGATGGTGCTACACGATACAAGACAGGTGTCTATAAATCAACTGCTGTTCAGTGTACACAATGAAAATATGACGTGATTGGTCAAAAAACCAAAGATCAGCTTGCTAGAAATGGCTGAAACTGGTGAAAAAAATAAGAAAGAGGAAAAATTTCAGTAAATCTCTTGGAGAGTGGATTGGCTGAATATCAAAGGATAATTGTTTATGAGGATGTGATTCAGGGCTTTAAAAATATGTTGCTTCCAGGCTGCTCTTTCAGATGGATTGATAGAGTACTGTGGGAGCTTCCTGATATCATCTGTATTAGAGAGAGTGATCTCTTTCAACACTTGGTAATCATAATTAAATTGTGTACCTTCTTTTGCTATAATAGGAAGAATGGTCCTTAAACACTGAAGAAAATTTTCTTTGTTCAAAATACAGTATAATTTATTGGAGCAGTTCAACCCATATGACCTCTAGCCGAGAAATCATTTAGTAACACAAAGTAGAGATGAATGAAGAGTGCCATAGCTATACATCAATGGTGATTAAGAATATACCTATAGTTGCACGATTAGGAAGGCACATGGCCACTCTCACCTACTGAAGTTCAATCTAGTCACATGCCCAGCACATCCAATCATCTTTAAGGCAAATAAGGTAAATTTTTTAGGTTTGCATTGGCTGTTAACTTAAGAGCCTTTGTTTGATGATGAAGCATGGCTTTTTCATGCCTTAAATGCATTAAGCTCAAAATAGGATATTTTCTGTGTACGAGGTTTTGAAAGATCACTGATGATAAGCTTCTCCTTTTGGGAATACCATCTCGGCTTTTTACTGATAAGAATATCGGACCATTTAAAAAACACGCTGTCTGTATTGTAACAGGGACATGATGTCGTGCATGCAATTATTGCCATTTCCATGGAAACTATGCATATGAACTTTCCCAGTTACTTGTAAGGAATCATGCCCTGAAGTTTGTTCATATGTCCACCTTCATTATTTAGTTTGGGCCAAATTGTGCCAATGGGGTTGGAGTTGTGGGGGTTGCAATCACGTAGTGTTTACAACTACAGCAACATATGGCATGATCATATGATATATCATTCAATCGGAAATGATGAAAAACGAAAGAAGATAGAGCTCATTTTCATTTTCTAAATACTATGTTCAAGAAAATCAATTTTTCGATTAAAAGCATGGCGCCCGGGGGGGGGGGCCCTAAAAAAGTGCAGATAAAAGGGTAAAATATATGATCTTAGTGCTTTTCCTATGCCTTCCTTGGAAATACTAATTTCTTGTTTACTTATTTAAGTGATTGATTTCTGTAATCACTTAATATGCTTGCATGTGTTCCTTTTGCTTTAGTCTTCATTGTGAATACTGAGTGCTTATGATTTATAATGTTCACTCTCATCTAGATGCGTTTTCATACGTCTTCCTTGGTGTTTTGACCAATTCACATGTTACATGATTAGTGTGTATACAGTGCTGTAAGTTTCTGTGTATTTACATTATAAAAGCTTTATAGCTGAAACTACTGCAGTAATAGGTCATTATAATGAAGTTCCAGATATTATGAAATAAAACTTGTAGAATGGTAGTCAACATAAGATTTTCTGTACTATTGTAATCCAAAACATCGGTTATAACAAAGCTTTTCTCTACTTTCAATGTTGCACAACATTACTCGTATCGTTATTTTTGCTCATGAAGAACCTTTTTCAGTTAAGCCCTCTGATTAGCTTTGGCCAAATGTGGAAATTCTGTGCAAGTGTTGCAAATGCAAGCTGCAATGAAAATAAAAATGGCAGCAGTGAAGAAAAGGAAGATGATTTTGAATGGATGCATGAACAAAAAAAGTCACTTCCAAAGAAATAAAATCGGTATGTGAGACTTTCGGTATGAAGTCTTTAATGCATTTTTCATGTTAAAATGTTATACAGAATAGCAATGTGTGCAGAACTCAAGACTGAAAATTGGCGTTTACAATAATCTCCTAGCGTCATTGAGCCATGTCATTAGCGTTTACAATAATCTCATTTGGCTTATTCTCGGGCAACACTTTTAGGAGAAAAGTCCATGTTGGCCAATGCAGAAATGCTAGATCCAGTTTTGGTTGGCTAACAGAATGCAGTCAACTAAGACAGTATTTCGCCAAAGAATAAATGGTATATATGGGTGTATAGGTTCATCTGCGGTCCGCAATTTTAAGCCCAAAATTAGGGAAAAATGAATGCCATGCATATAAGTCAGTGTCCAAAAATTTACGCATAATTCCAACTTAAAAAATGGAAGTAACGAACTGTTTTTTTCCATAATTATCTACTGGTATTTTTATTCACAAATGCATTTAAAAAATTAAGTGTCGCCATCTGACTCTAAAAACAGCATGGAATTTATCATGTGTCAAATCTCCATAAAGATCATTAAATTCTACATTTTCTTCGACTGTTTCTTCCTTGTCAGAATCACCAGCACAATGATCATCTTGATAAAGGGTTTCATCTTATTTTCTGTCTAAACCAGTTGCTTATTCTGCATTTAAGAATAGATCTCTGAAGTATAGCAGATGGAATGTCACCCCACGCATCCTTTACCCATCGAACTACTAAATCAAGATCTGGCTTCATCATATTTCCTCTTTTGTATACCGTATTTAATTTAATTTCCCCAGAAGACATCCAGTTCTGCGATTTTTGTCTGACTCGATTTTTAAAAGGCTTGTTTATGCAAACATCTACAGTTGCAGTATTGAAGTAAGCCCACCAAGGAAGGCGGCTAAAGTTGTGTTCATTCTATAATTACAAATATTACCCAGAATACAGTAGATCGCTGAAATGATATTGAATGGTAAAGTAACATTACTAATAAAGAAAAGAGATACTGCCCTTTTGGCTTCATCTTTAGTACTATCAGTGATATGGCAGTGGAACACTGGCAGTGAACTACTGTCCTGCATAATTGGAAATCTATTCCCCTGTAGATTACTCCGTTTCTGTTTTTAAAGCCTATTTTTGGGATAAATTTTCTGACCAATAAGCACGTTCATACAGTAATTGTGATTTAACGGTAACGTAGATCTAGCTTTACCACTGTTGTGTTTGTATCTAGCGGATGCTTCTTGCCCAACTACATGGTGCCCAACGAAAAGTAGGATGCAGTGTCATTGTATGGGGATATTATATTCGAGCTTTCGATTAAGCTAATTTGTTTCAGTAACATGATCTATGATATTTGCAAACATGTAAATCTGCATAAGTTATTTGCTTTATTCAAGAATGTACATGAGCAAATTTACAAATAAGTGTTGTAAAATAATATTTTAAATTTTATTATGTTATTGTGCAGAAAAAAGAAGGAATGTGTCACATGGAGCGTGTATAAACGTTAACGTAAGGGTTTAGAGTTTAGATTGGGGGGGGGGGGGGGCAGGTTCGTTATAACAAACATCTGATATGACCAAGCAAAATCTGTAATCTGTTGAACTTCGTTATAATGATCTTTCACTGTAATTAAGTATTGTAATAATTATGTCTAATTCTCGTACAATATTTGACAATGTATGAAAGCCTCCATTAACGTTAATGGATCTAGATATAAGCATTACAGTACGTCACAAAAGTTTGGACCATAAAAGTTCCAAAAAATCGGTTGATTAGTAACTATCAGTTCCATACTTATGGAATTAACATGACTTACCATATTGTATGAGTCTGCAAAATTGTAAATAATTGTGATTTAAACATTGGACTTTATTCGAGCTCAAAGTTTACATATCTGGCTCAAAATTAAAGATTTTTTTTCAAAAGTTTGGGATATTTTCGTTTAAATGGTCGGGAAATTTATAATTTAAAAAAAATAATAAAATTTCATGCAAAATCGGGTGAAACCAAAATTAGAAAATAGGGAATGGTGGGGAATTTTTTTTTTAACGGCAGCAAATAATTGCAAACGTCTCAACATGGGAAAGACACAAGTTTCTGAAAAGGACAGAAATGAAACAATTTTTTGGCATTCGAAAGGACTTAAACAAGTTGAAATTGCAAAGAAAGTCAACAGAGGACAAAATACCATCAGCAGAATTATAAAAAGATGGCTAGAAACGAAATCTGTTTATGTCAAACCTCGACGTGGACGTCCAAAGGTGCTCAACAATCGGGACTTAAGAAAGTTAAAAGCCATTGTAGCGGATGACAGACGAGCTACAATAAGACAAGTTGCCTCAGCACTATCGGAGACCATAGGCAAATCTGTATCCCATTCTACAACCCACAGAAGACTAGCAGATATGAATATCAAGTCATGCATTGCATCAAAAAAGCCGATTCTAACATTGGCTCAAAAGAAAAAACATCTCGAATGGGCGAAAAAACACTTGAACTGGACATCATTAATGTGGAGCAAAGTTTTGTTCAGTGACGAATCCATGTTTTGTCTAGATTTGAATACCAGAAATAGAGCGTGGAGATCCCGTAACCAAGCAGCTCAACCATCCTGTGTGAATCGTCAAGCAAAGAACCCAGTTAAGGTTATGGTTTGGGGATGTTTTGGAAGTAAAGGTGTAGGAGAACTTTGTATCATCAATTCAAAAGTTAATTCCGATGTTTATTGTGAATTGTTAGAAAGTTATTTGAATCTCTCTTTCCGGATGATGACTTTATTTACCAACATGATGGTGCACCTGCTCATAGGTCGAAGAAAAGTAAAGCATATATTCAAGAAAAAGACATTCGTGTTATTGAGTGGCTGGGTAACTCCCTAGATTTAAACCTAATTGAGAATATGTGGGAGATAATTAAGGTTCGCGTGAGAAAATTATGTCCCAGGACGAAATCGGACTTGATTCAATGTATCCGAGATGTATGGGCAAAAATTGATGCAGATTATTGTGATAACTTAATTTTGAGTATGCCTAAGCGTTGTGAAGCAGTAATTCATGCTAAAGGAGATTTCACAAAATGGTGAAAAACAAATCCCAAACTTTTGAAACAAATTTTTTGTTTTTGAGACAAATGTATGACATGTACAGTTCAATAAATTCTTTTGTTTAAAAGGTACTTACTAAATATTTTGTAGAGTTAATATACTGGATGAATTTATCTTAATTCCTCAAAAATAAAAATTTTATCCTAAAAACGAATCGTGTATTGGCACCCATCGCGGATGCCCAGCACAAAAGTTTGCACATACTTTTGTGACATACTGTACTTTCTTTCTTTTTTTTCTGTAGTGGGATCAAGCATTAGCTGTTGCACCAGCAGTTTCATGGCAATTTTGGAAAGATCTTGCTTCCAAGTGTGTAAATATTAACTTTTTTGAATTTTTAAAGCTTATGCAGACTAAATGATGTTAATACGAAATTTTTTTTGTTTAGCCCCCTGTTTCGTGGACATTTCCGTTATCCCCAGTAAACTAGTGCTTATTGATATGATTAAGTGATATTTTATCTTGTGTGTGTGTGGTTTTTTATTTTTATTGTTTGCATGTAGGTTGGCTATTCTACTGTTTGACATTACAATTTTGACTTTATTTGAACTTGGACGTTTCAACCAATTTAAGACTTTAAACGGAAGGGTGTTTTTCCAAACCGTGACTTTCCCATTAAGTGTGCTGATGTTTGATCAAGCTCCAGGGTCAATTTAGTGTTTGTAAGATTTTTGATTGTATTAGGGAGCTGACCCTTGTAAATTAAAAGAATACGAATTAATAACTTATAATTATGAATACTATTTGGAAGATAAGGTGTTTGATAATGGTCAGTTATACCTTTTCACTTCAATAATGCTCATTTACACCTTTCAATTAGCATATTATTTTGTAGAAATGGAAATACAGTCAGCCCCTGACTTACGAAATAGATAGGTACAGTACCAGAAAACCCGTCATAAGTCGATTTTACATAAGTCGAGAATGATATATATGTTTTATTATGTTATGTTCCAACAAAGACAGCGGTAAACAAATTGAGTTTTTTTTTTTTTTTTTAAATACAAATATATAACAAATAAATAAATATGTTTACTGTATTTTTGGGCATACAGAAGCTGATAGTTGCAGTAGTGTATATTGAGTAATATTGGGAGAAGGGTGAGGAACTTGAGGATCTTCCGTGCTCTTAGGAGTTGAACAATCTTACTGGAGGATCACAACTCTCTCTTTCTTTGTGACTGGTAGATGGCTCAGGTGAATCAGGTGCTTTGGTGTTTCCTGAGATTCTTTCTTCTGCTTCTTCTCTCCACTAGCAGGAGAGGTACTACTTTGGCATTTTTCAGCCCATGGTAATAAAGCAACAAACGGCAAAATCACAACACAAAATACGAGAACGGACAAGATCACTCTGAACATATCTTAACTAGCAAGTCACACAAGCAATAAAGAGCCTTCAGTATCCACAATGCATAGCTGGCAGGCATCCTTTCTTCCCCACTGTTTGGAGCATTGTCAATTCTACTGACCGTGCATGGATTTTAAAAGTTTTCATGAATAAATTTTGATTTTCGGAGTTCTTATCTCCGAATTTTCCTAACTCGAACAGTCGTAAGTCGGTGGCTGACTATAATCTTTAAAAAAGTATAAAATTAATGATAATAATTATTAGATCCCAAACTCTACTAAAGATAGAATATGCTGTATTGTCATAAAAGCTTATAACAGAGTATATACTGAAGATTATTTGAAAGTGTGCTGTACAATATTTAAATAAAAATCAAGTGATGAGATAAGTGTGTAAGGTTATGCCTGTTCATGCGAATAAATTCATAAATCTCAAGAACATGCTTACGTTATCAATATTGCGGTGATTCGTATTCCGGTTCAGTGAATTGTAACTTAACCAACTTATTCCAATAACCCCTTCCCAATATTTCCAGTCAGCTTGCTAAACAGGATGAGAATACCTTCAATTCCTTTCCCACTCAGATGGTTCATGGAAAAAAATAAATAAAAAGCAATGTAACAGACTGAGAGCAATTAGAAGAAACATATATACAAATATCAAGAATCCTATATATTAAAACGCAAACACTTTTTATAAGAGCAAAATCAGTCACATCTGTGCATGCGCATTGATCATTGTCATCATCATTAATTGTTGTATGTAATTGTTGTTAATTTGTTCATCAGTGCTAGCAAAGTTCTTTGTGGTGAGGATTGTTTATGAAAACACACTTGTTTGCCATAAAATTTTGGCAGGTTCCATCTAGTGCTTTATTTATACTTAGAACAGTATTTGAATATAAAACAAATATCATGACTAAGCAATAATGGTTAAATGAAAGTCACATGGATCAGTTCACTGATAATGTAGAAGAATTGGATAAAAAAATATAGAAAAATAATGGAAATTTATCCCTACTTGCTCAGACTGCTTAAAAATTGAAAGACACTTTATTACGTATCATCATATACAGGGTGAATACAAAAGTCTGAAACCCCCTTTTATTTTTTGAACCAAAGCAGATATGTCAATTTTGATGAATCCAATGAATAGGAAGTTGTGGGTGGCCTATCCCATGGTGCACTTTTCATCATCCCAAATACGCAAATTAGGACACATTCAAAATTTATCACAAAAACCGTAAGGGATAGAGAAAAAAAAAACCCAATTGCAAACTTGTTCAGCATAAAAAACCAAAAAAAAACAAAAAAAAAATCATCCAAATCGGACCAACCAATCACCCACAATCACGTGGTGAACTGTTTGCAGCTTACAAACAGTCACACTGCACAAGGAAAACTGAATGTTGATATTTCCACCATGTAAAGCATGCAAATCAAAAAATTAACATAAATTACCATACTCACATTCACTTTCATGCGGAAAAGCAAATAAAAGGCATGTTTCAGCACACAGAAGACAGAACAATTCCAGGATGGCAAGCTGCACTCCTCTGGAAATGGTCAACATGATCTTCTGCTTCGGAGAGGCAAGGAGAAACCTACATGCTGCAGTTAGGTTGTATCGAGACAGATGCCCTAACAAACGCCATCCATCTCATCAAACAATGTGTCACATTATTCAAAGATTCGAGGCTACAGGGAATATTAATGCAGAATGAGGATGACCAAGGGCACAAGGTGACAAGGATACAACAACACTAGTTCTGGCTGCAGTTGCTGCAAATACCCACACAAGCAGCAGAGCAATTGCTGCAGATGTTGAGTGCCATCAGAGAACTGTTCTCAACATTCTACATGCTGTTGCACCCCCCCGCCCTTTTCCCCGCGTGATGGCCCCACTTACTGAGAACAACTTCCCCTAGCCATTAACTGTTTAATAGAAGGTGGAACGCAAACGATGTTACTGATGGTATAGTCGCTAGAAAGTGTTCAAGACAAGAAATGAAATATTATAGACTCGAGAAAGATAAATTAATTTAGACACGAGTGTTCTGAAAAGGTCCTAGATAGACCCTTAGTTTAACCTTGATTCTAGGAATTGACCCTACCCTACCTCGACGTTTAAATAACCGTAAAGTTAGACCAAAAAAGAGACTTAGTTTGCTAATTCGTGAACTGATTGAAACTTTTCACCCTATTTCTTATGTCCTCTCCCGACTGAGAATTTCCAATTTGAATATGAACTATATTGTTTGTTAGATTAATATCAAATAGTTAATTTGTTAATCGATTGTGAAATCTTTCTTCCTTATCAGTGAATTTATTGGAAAAGGCGAATAGAACTTTATCATATATCTCGTTACAATTTATTATAAAAAAAATGTTTTTTTTCTTTTGTATTCACCCTAATCAGGATCAAGTACATGGAACCGTGAATAAACGTACCCCTGGGAAGTTATTTGTAAGGGAGATTAATCCAATTTAGTGTGTGGGTGTTGATTTGTTCCTTAATCAACCACATTGCTCAAAAGAGTGCTTATGCAGGCTCAGATAGTGATGATTTGGTTATTGTGGGGGCTGTTAGGTATTCTGGTCCAGTCCGCTACAACGCATATCATTTTCACCCATACCATATTCATTGTCACCAGGAGTTACTGCCATTGGATTATGTTGCTAGGGCCGCCTTCTGCAACTGGTTACTTACCTGCCTGGATGACAATCCAAACTTCATTCATGAGGTGTTGTGGACAGATGAAGCCCAGTTCACCAGGGATGGAGTTATCAACAGGCACCACCATCCTCATTGGGCAGACGAAAACCCACGATGTCTGCGAGAAGCAACACATCAAGTGAACTGGAGAATCAATGTGTTGTGTGGATTGTACAATGACACTGTTGTTGGACCGTATTTTTACGATGGAACACTGACTGCAGAACGCTTCCGGGCTGAAATTCTCAACATGTTAATCAGAGACTTCATTGACAATTTGCCATTGGCCTCGTATCAGCGCACGTGGTTTCAGCATGATGGAGCTCCTCCACATTACGGGTTGGTCGTTCGCAAGCGTCTAAGTGAGATGTTTGGACAGCAATGGATTGGCCGAGGAGGACCAGTTCGTTGGCCACTCCGCTCCCCTGATTTTACACCACTTGACTTTATCTTGTGAGGATACCTGAAGGACAAGGTTTATGCTAAGCAGCCCGCCTCACTGGAGGATCTGGTTCAACGAATCCAGGAAGCGTGCCGAGGAGTGACACCAGCCATGCTTGCCGATGTTTTGGCGTCAGTTAGGTTCCGTTCCCAATTGTATTATAGTGCCCACGGTTGTCACATCGAGCATTTTGTTGATTAATTTTTTTTTAAACTGTTTGAAGTAACTTGTTTGTGCAGTGTGACTGTTCGTAAGCTACAAACAGTTCACCACGTAATTGTGGGTGATTGGTTGGTCCGATTTGGATGATTTTTTTTGTTTTGTTTGTTTTTTTATGCTGAACAAGTTTGCAATTGGTTGGTCCCTTACGGTTTTTGAGATAAATTTTGAATGTGTCCTAATTTGCATATTTGGGATGATGAAAAGTGCACCATGGGATAGGCCACCCACAACTTCCTATTCATTGGATTCATCAAAATTGACATATCTGCTTCGGTTCAAAAAATAAAAGGGGGGTTCAGATTTTTGTATTCACCCTGTATAGAAGCACTAAAGGTTTTGTTTTACTATCATTCTCATAAAAACTATAATTCATCACACAAGTTTGTTACATGTGGCCCATTATTTTAAGAAGTTACTTACACACACTTTGTACGCGTGACTTGATGGTGATAAGTGCTGAATGATGCCTCGATGTTCCTTTGTGTTTGTTCTGCCGATTCCTCTGAGTGATGCCGATATCCACAAATTAAATTTCGGATTCACAATCTAGTTAATGATCTTTGTATAGAATTACCACATGGTAAATCAGCTACGATCGGCTGATTACCAGCTTTGCCACCAAAATACCGATTGGCCAGAATTGTGCTCTTAGTCCGAGATCAATTTTTCGCCGATGGTGAATGCCACCTTATTGGTTTCTTAGTTGTGATGTCCGCCTGTTCTGCTCCAGCTACAACACTCTGCATCTACTTGGAATCGGATTGAACTTACCACAAGCACTATGAGTATTCTGCATTCAGACTCTTTTGGATGAATTGTCCAATGATTTGAGCAGATATGCAATTGGTTCCATGCCACTTTGCCATGAGTGCTCACAGGATCCTCTCATTTCTTTTTGAGACCAAGGTATTTACACTCTCTCTCTCTCCATGGCTTCTTTCATGCTTCTATATCACCCCCCTCCCTCTTTTTCTTTCCTTTTCCTATTCTCTTTTGTGATTGCTCACTTTTTCCGCTTCCAAGTTTCAATCGGCCAATCCTTCTAGCATCTGTTTTGCTGAGGGCAACCCTATCCTCTTGCTCCATGAGCAATTACTCATAATGAATGTTCACTGAATCTGGATAGAACGACCAACAACAGTCACATAGCTTACTGCTATGTTGTCCAAGTGAGTCAAAGGGGAAGCAGGTGATCGTTGGCTTCCACATCCAGGAGGGGAATGTTTCCTGGTCCCTTCGTGTGATTGTGAAAGCAGAATAAAAAATAAAAAGGGACTACCCACCAAACTCAACAATCGTGACCTTATAGTGCCATGAATGGTAATACCTAAAAACTACCATTTGTCAGTTGACTATTTGAATTCCGAGTTCCAGGAATTGACTGAAATACAAATTTGTACTAAAACATTCAGAACCAAGGCTCACAATTTTTCAAATTCTGACTTCCATGTCTGAAAATGGCATCGGTTTTTTGGAAACTGAATACAGGTAAAAAAAAAACTCACATAAAAGTACAATAATTCTTCCATTGAAAGTACTCTGTCAGATTTATATTTTAGAAGTTGACTGTTAGTTCACTTTAGATGAGACACCCTGTATAAAGGTGTAGGCTAAATTTTATCTGATGCAGTTGAATAGTGTGCATTTGTATAAAGCACAAACAAACATTTTGAGTTTTATATACTGTTTACAGATTAATAATCATCTATGACCTACAATTTCAAAATATTTTCTCTAGGCGATTACAAACACTATTAAAAGAAGAGAATGAGGAATGCCTTTTGTATGGGATTGCTACAGGAAACATTAGTGAAGTATTTGAATTTCTGATGAAAACCAAACAAACTCAACAGGCTTATTTATTAGCAGCGGCAACAAAAGAAGAAATTAATCTAGAACATGTTAGCAGTGAGAATGAAGAAGGAATCTTACCACATAAGCCAACAGAAAATTTCAAGACAAGGTAGAGGGGGAAAATGGAATATTTAATTAATTACATTGGATTATTCTCTAAGTTCTGACACAATGTTTTTATTTTAACAACTAGGTGAGTTTAATAACAAAGAGTTTATGTTGGGCATTCTTTTCCTCCTTTATGAATTTAAATCAATAATTTCTGAATGAATATTGCCAGCTGAATCTGTTTCTCCATAAGGGTAACCATAAAAAAAAATCTGTTTTTCTTCATCTAAATAGATTTGTCTCTCATAAACATCGAAGAATTTTTGTATAATCGTTGGCAAAAAAAAAATTCATGGTCTGATTTATGTCTGGGAGTTGGCAGTATTTCTCTGACTTAATAACATTAGCATCCAAACAGTTGCAAGAATACTGTATGTCAATAATTTCTCATTGTTTGCATAATAATCATTCAGTTGTAGGGTTAATTTTTTTTTAAAGTAATTAATTTCATTAACTTAGCTCTTGAGAAATTAAATTTCTACTCGTTTAAACCAGACTCTATTATAAATACAAGGTCTGTTCATCAAGTACGGCAAGTAAAAAAAGAAAAAAAAATTCAAGATATAGTTACAAATGTTTAGAAATCTTTTATGTACCCCCCTCGTTCATCTACCAGTTTTTACCCCAGAGATTTTTCCCAAGGACGGTACGCATACTGGAAGGTCTCAATGGGAACCTCTTTCAGAGCGGTCGTTACAGTGGCTTGGATCGCCTCAATGCCGTCAAAACTGTGTCCTTTGAGAGCGGTCTTAATCCTCAGAAACAAAAAAAAAAGTCTGCATGAGCTAAGTGGGGACTGTAAGGAGGCTGGGGCAGTATTGACAAGTTGTGCTTCACTAGGAACTCGCGGACACACAGAGTGCATTTTGAGATAGTTTGTCAAGATGGTGTGCACAGTGGCTATTTGAAGGTTCAGTGTCTGTACAATCATCCTAACACTCATTCGACAGTCAGAATTCAACAAATCACGCACATGAGTATTATTTTTGTCTGTGTGTCTGGTTGATGGCAGCCCAGAGCAGGAGTTGTCAGTCACCTTTTCTTGGCCCTCCTTAAACATCTTCAACCACCTTGAAACTTGTGAAGACAATAGAGCAGATTTTGGTATCGATATAATTTTTGCCGAGTTTGGCCCAGAACTTGATCGTGTACCAGGTTTTGCAAAAGTTCTGTTACACATGTGAGGACCCCTGCTAAAATGACACAACTACATGTGTGATGCAGTTAGACATGGTTTTTATTGTCAGAATTGCTACTAGTGTGTACACAATGCATATTAATCGATGTAACCGCCATCAGCGTCAAGCACACACTCTAGGCACGGTCTAAAGGCCCGATAAACATTACAGATGTAGTCTTTCTTCATGGCGGGCCACACACGGTTCATAGATGCTTTCAGCTGGTCGATGTTGCTGTGACGGACTTGCTCTCGATATGAGCCCACACTGTAGTCAAGAGGGTTGAGGTCGGCGACTGAGGAGGCGAAGTCCTTCGACCAGAAGTTCATGTTCGACTCCAACCACTCTTGAACGGTCTTGGCACTATGGGCCGGGGCACCGTCTGTTGAAAGAGGTAGACCGCATTCCTCGTCACCTTTTTGACCCAGGGCAGAACGTCCTTGGTCAAGATGTCCTTGTAGTCGGCCCCGGTAAGCCTGCATCTGGTCGGAAACCAGATTGGTGGCATTTTCATGTCATTTGACGCCACGACGCCGAGCATATCACTGAGGCCGGGTGCTTGGTTGTAGTTACGTAGCGGACCTCAGAGATGTCCTGGCCGAAGCGACCATGCGGTCGTTCTGCTTGTTGATGACTGGGTCGACCATGAAGGTTTTTTCATCAGAACAGATGACAATGCGATTGCCGTGGTTCAAGTCGTTGAGAAGGCGACGACAGCGCTCCTGATGTTTTTCCTCACATGCCATCCATCAGCAAAAGTCTTGCCACGCGCCTCAAACTCTTTCCACCCTCTTCCTGATGGCTCTGGACACCGTGGCCACAGAGATCTTCTTTTTCTTTGCGAACTGTGTCATTTTGAGAGTCGGGTCACATTCGAAGGCTTTTCTGACACCCACACGATTGATAATGTGAGGGATGCCTGTACATGGACAATCTTTGAGGTCTTCCCCTTTCTTCAGCCTCTCTACGACTCTGTGGACAGTCGTCCGGCTGACATTGAGCTACGTTTCGATGTCAGACTTGTTGTGGCCTGCGCGAAGGAGCGCAAAATCTTTGCATTCGAATCACATTCATTCCAACTATATACGTTTACATTATGGTATCGCCCACGTCTTCAACAGCACTTGCTCCGTGGATGCTTCCCCCCCCGATATCAACGCATTCAGAGGTGTAATAGAACTTTTGCAAAACCTGGTACCATTGTTTGATCGTTTGCCACATCGTAACACAGTCTTTGAGACGAGCTTCACATAATCAACATTACTGGTGCAACCACTGCTCACAGCAGACTGTCCTGGGCACGTTGTGAAGCCAAGCTTTCCCCCCCCCCCCAGCTACTTTAAGTGGTCCAAATCCAAACAAGCCTCGACGTATAATCGCTTCACAAAAAAATCACATGCATTACTTTATGAATGCATGTTTGCCAATTTTAAAAACAGTAGGACATATAATTTAGAAATAAATAGTTAGATAAAATTTTGATTTTTAATATTTTATATATATTTTTTTTATTTTTCATGAAGTAATATCACAGTTCACTTGATTAAGAATTGTTTATTGGCAACAATCGCTTCTCATTGTTCCAAAAAGGACTATAAGAAAATGAAGAAGTTTGTTCTCATGTTTTAAGATGATAATTCAAAAGAAATGGAACAAAATGATATAATATATAATCCAATTAATATGAAAATGCTTAATACGAAAATATTTCCTGCCCGACCCCCTCAATGAATTTTACATGTAAAATCATCCTATTAATACGAAATGTTTTTATATAAATTTCGGATAATATGAAATATGGTAATATTAATAAAATTTTGAGAAAAATCTAACTAAATTTCGATTTCGAAAAAAATAAAAGTAACATTCGGTGACGATATTGTCGAAGAGGTTTGACAACAAAAAGGAAATTGTGGATCGGGTGAAGAAAGTAATAACTATGAAAGCAATGAACTGGAAGTTCCTTTCTTCTGTCATCTAAGAAGGATGGATGAAGCCTTAGAAATCCTGAAATCTTATTTGAAAATGTTCCAGATGAGATATTAGATAGCTGTTTTAAAATCATTCATATTATGCTGAAGCTAAATGATTCACTGGAGGGCAGGGCAACTGGTCTTGATGGATAGGAAGCTGCCTTCACCATGAATTATATCAATCCTCAATAATGAATTTCTTTCTTATTGGATGAATTTGCCCAGAACTTATTGGATGCTTCAATAAATAACAGTTTTTTTTTTAATTTTTTATTAATTTTATTGGGATGTTTGTCACTATTCACTTACATTAAAAATATTATCTTTATTTAATTCTAACAGATATTTAAAAGAAACTATTTCCTTAATGGCAGAGCAACAATTTCATAATGGTTCTCCTGTACATGCTGCATGTTATTATTTAGCTGCTGATAACATAAAGGTGAGAATAAATTATATCTCACCTTATAACTGTAATGTCTGGTTTAAATTCAAAATCATAATTTAATACTGATGTGTTCTTATCAAATTGTTACATCATTTTTTTTTAACAAGCTATTAAGAGTTCAGATGGGATGCTTCTGATAGCAGGAGAGTGCATTGCACAGATGGAAGGAATACTGTGCATCTCTTCTTAATCTG
>JAHWFO010018799.1:511460-535450 GCA_023313115.1 Rhysida immarginata | reverse complement strand
TAATTCTCGATATCACCCATATAACATGTATAAAAATAATGCTAAACATTTAGGGAGGAAAAAAAATAATCGTAAACATGACGAGTGCTAAAAAAAAAAAATACAAGTCTTGCACGACAGTCACAGAGATTTATAACTACTCCTCCTGCAAAAAAGATTGCTAATTCAGACAGTGTCCTTGGAGGTGGAAACTGAGGGGGCTAGTCGAGGTGTTATAGTTCATAATGGTGTTCATGAAGCCAGTCTCAGACAATTTGAGCCGAGTGAATGGTAGTATTATCATCGTGGAACACAGGCTGTTCATCAGGGAACACAGTTTTTATCATTGGATGAAGATGGTTAGCCAGAATATTGACATAATCCTGTGCTGTAACCCACCCATGCAGGACAACAAGTGGGCCGAGACCATGGTAAGACATCGCCCCCCTCCATGCTTAACAGTAGGAAGGAAGCAGTCAACAATCATAGATTTCTGCAAGCTTTCTCCAAACGTAAACACGTCCGTTTGTCTGGAATAATGTTACAAATAAAACTAGTCAAGACTAGGTTAAATATCATAAAACCTTGAATAAAGGCCGGGTATTCAAATACACGCCGGTCTCGAATAAAAGCCAGGTGGGGTGTTAAAAATAGATTAAATGCCGGGTCTCAAATAAACACTGGGTCTTTTTCGGGTCATCGATATAAATTCTGGCGTTTTTTTGTTTTCTATTATTTGTTTTAAGTACCGGACTAGCGACCGGGAAAACCAGGAACAGTCAGGAAATTTTACAAAATATCAGAGAATTTTACACAATCAGCAAAAAAAATGTGAAATTGTTATGAAAAATTTGAAAAATGCCAATAATATTCTATCGAAATCGATTTTTTTTGGTGCTGGTGGTCAGGGAAAATTACGTGATCAACCGGGAAAAGTCGGGGAATTTTACGAAATCGTTTTGCTACACACCCTGTTATTGGGAATAGTCCTAAACACCGGGTCTCGATTAATCGCTGGGGGGGGGACCATTGAGACAAGTAGATGCCTGGGCCTGTATTCAAGGTTTTTACGGTATGTGGATAAGAATATACACCACCTGGAATTCAGTTCAAGGCTTACACAATGATTGCAGCAGATGAAAATACTTTGAAAACCTTCTGCATTAAATTTCAGGATATCTGTTATAGCATAAATATGATAACAAGAATCTATAACCTCATATTATGTTGCAGTAGACAAAATACTATTCTAACGCCTTTTTGCGCCACCCGGTATATGCACATGATGAGTGATTCTTTGTTTGCTGTTTTCTCTTTTGAGAACAGCATTGTAAAAAAAAAAAAATTGTGAAATGGGCAACTGATTGTGTAAAGTGGTGCATGTATACGATTTTGAGAGACCTGTTCCATTAGGACTAGAAAATATCTGTAAAAAATTAAGTTTAGTATGTCAGGACTCCCTATCTGAGATTGTGTGGTTTTTGTAAGCTTGATTACTTATATGAAGAAACAAATGATAGTGGAGGAAGCTGAAAATGTATGTAGAGATAGGGATGTGTGGCCTCGTTTATTGGAGCAATTTAAAACTATGTGCTGTTTACCTTCTCAGGAGGATTAAGATGTGCTATGTGTATGTTATATGTAAGGACTCGTATGACCCTAGGGGCTATCAAATAAAAAATGTTGAACTTTGGCCATTTTGCCAATGACTTACTTAGTAATTTTCCTAGTTAAGATGTGTTTCATACAGTGTAATTTACTATATTTTAATATAATTTAGGAAAAAATTACAAATTAAAAAATTATCTATTATGTCTTCTGTTCATTTCAGGATGCACTCCAGTGTCTTGTTTGTGGGTTTGAATTGGAATTAGCTGTTAGCATTGGATTAGCTTTAGAAGATAGAACAATAACCAAAGTTGCACTTCAGTATCTTGCTAAGAGATGTGAACGACTTGGACAGTGGTAAGAATGTAAATTAATGTACGATATATGGATTTGGTTCTCAGGCCCAACTCAGTTTTCGCCATTTGCTTTCGAAAATTGAGAATTATAGGAAGTTTTTATATAATAAATTATCTGTTGACGACACCTTCAAGATCAATTCCAACATTTTTGATCTGCAGTACATTATACCAGGGATGGATGAAAGAAACATAATTTTTCTATCATCTTTTTCTATCATTTTCTATCACCTTACATCCATCACTGATTATACGTAATTTTTTTACTAAGCTTTTAATTGCTATTTTTAACGGACGACTATGGATCCCACAAACCCTACAATATATAGGAATTCGTATCCCGGTCTCCAAAAGAAACCCACAGACATTAATTTTTTTTAGGAAAGGGACGCACCCAACTAATAAATATAGATCCAGCATTTATGTTGTTCCTAAAGAATGTATCTATGACCTCCATAAGTTATAGAATAAAAAATAAATTTAAAAAAAAATATTTCGCATTACTTTTGGAGTGACCCTCGTAACGTGAGAGCTAATTGGTTGAATTACAGATTATCTTTAATTACATCAAGGATTTCATTGATGTCAAAACTAGTTTGATTATTCAATAAATGAAACTGGTAGAGACTTTAAAATACAATAACGGGAGAACATAGTTTGACTAGTCTCGCCATTGATTCCTGGCTTTATCAAGGATATACACTAGAGACTTCACAGAAATGGAATAATATGATTGGATAAAATCCAACAAATGGGATGACAAAGTCAATGAGCAATATAGTCTGGGTACAATAACTGGAAGCAAATTAAACAGCTAAGTGTACGTTGATTGGATAAGAGATTGGGTACACCTAGAAATACATGGATAGAAATACACTAAAAGGATGAAAGCAGAAAAATAACGATTGGATAACAAATAACATACTAATATAGAATACAAAAGTTGATATCATTGAAGAAAGAAAGGTTGATCATAAGAAAAAAATAAAATAAAAGATAAAGTATTGAGACAGATTTAAGAATTGAAATAATGTTGAAATCCATTTGACCATTGAGGAAATCGTCAGGAGATGAGTTCTTGGCTTTGAAAATCTTTATGGATTCCAGAGTTGATTTCATTTGTTTTATTTATTTTGAGTTTTAGTCACCTAATAAAAGAGACTTGATACAAATAAAAATAAAATAGTTTGGAAAAAATAACTTGCTGAAAAATCGTTTTAGCCCTGCATAACTGGATTCTAGTGAATTATGGTTTTATTATCTTCAGCACCGTTCACTGACATATATTGTTGAATGTTTTTCACAGATACATATACCTTATGAATGGGCATATCTGACCGATTTCACCGATCACTTACCGTAAGTATTCTACTATAATGCGATCCCGTTTCAGAGCCCAAAAAACAGTAAAAATTTTACCTCTTGTATAATGCGATCCCCATTTTTTTTTATTTGTCGCTAACTTATGGGAAATAAAATATTCAAGAATATACAGGAAAAAATGTCTATTATTTTACAATTGGAAAAATGAATAACCTGGATCCATACAATTTAAAAAAACTTCAAAATCTGATTCATTATCGTTTGATTCTTCAAAAAGTTCCTTAATACAGTACAGATCGTGGTATTTTAAAAAATAATATAAGGTTATTTAATTTTGAAGACAAAAACGATACAATTACGGTAGATTATATGTACTTTTTTTATGTTCATTTTTTGAAATTATTAAAGTACACATTATGCATTAAGTACTGTAATAAATATTAATTTGAACTTTATAAAATGTGCTTCGACAATTTCAGGAGATAGAACACAGTGGCTGTTAAAAATTTTACTGGTTGAAAATTTATTTCATTTTTCACCTTTATTGTTATAAATTTATTTAATGTCATGCCTATATTGTTCAATTATTATCAATAAACAGCAGCAAGAGAAATTATAATAAATAAAACGTGATCACAGTGAATTTTTCGCCAATGGTGTTGCTATCTTGTTTTTGAGAATACACTTTTGCATTAGCTTTGAAGACGAAAAATTGAGAAAAAAAGGGGAATTAATGTACTGTATATAATATACTATATAATATACTGTAATATGCCAATATTAAATATTATGCTGGTTTCGTTTGAAATTCGTCAGATCGAAGTTCATTTGAAATCACCCCCCCCTCCTCCAAGTTAACTTTTGATGATGGAAAAGTGGATGGGAAATTGAGAAAAAAAGCAAATTGATGTATATTGTTTAAACTGTATGATGTACTGTAATGTACCAGTATATTAAATATTTTATGCTAGTTTTAGTTTGAAATTTATCAGATAAAAGTCCCCCCCCCCCACTCCGTTAGCTTTTGGCGGTGTAAATAGAGATTCAGGAAATTGAGATGAAAAGCAAGTTAATATACTGTATAATGCATTCTAATATACCAATTTATTCAATGTTATACACTATTTTCGTTTGAAGTTTGTCAGACCCCCCTCCTCCTCCTCAGCTGTTGTAATGCTAATTTTTCCCTCTTGTATAATGCGATCCCACAAATTTAGGTAGTTTTTCAGGTCAAAATTTTTCACATTATAATACAATACTTACGGTAGCTAATTAATTTCGTGATTTTAAATGGCAATGGAAATTTCTTAATACTGTGCTTCGTATTATGTCAGGGATGGATGTCCCACCCTTCATCTGTTCTTGATTATGTTTATTTTTTTTACTGAATTATGCTTGCCTTTCATTTGCCATTTGGCTACTAAAAGTTTTTGGAAGAACACTGGTTTGACTGTATGCATTTGAATATTTCTGTTGGCATCTGTTGAACATTTTTCAAATTGTTTGAAGTTTCTTTAAAATACTTGTATATTCAAGTTTTTATATTTCTATTTAATTCATTGCATAATCAAACAAGTAATTTTATATCATATTATAAATATTAAAACTTTTATTAGGGAATTGGCCGTGAGACTTTTGCATCTCATACCAGGCAATGAGATAGCTATTTGGATGACTTGCGCAAGATGTGCCTCAAGTTTAAGTGAACAAGAAGCATTGTATAAATTAGCGAAAGTACCAAAGAAAGATGATTGTATGAAGATAGCTGAAACACAAGCATCAAAAGGAAATGTTTTGGAAGCTGTAAAGCACTACATACTAACAAATGTAGCTGAAAAAGCATTAATAATAGGCTTGGATGAGATTAAAAGTAATGTTTGCTTCCAATTAATTATTTCATGTTATCTTTAAATTTAGGAAAAGATTGCAATTCATTTCTACATTTACTTATTTTAGCTACTATATTTTCAAAAGATTGGGATGTTAAAAAATCCTGGGATATTCTTCAATATTTAGGATGCATCCGCAAAGAAAAGCTTCATGAAACAAAAAATGCAAAGTAATATTTTAAATTTATTTTGTTTGTAAAATTTATTCTTCTCATTTTGTGTTGTCCGCAACTTATTTATTTATTTATTTTTTTTTTTTTATACAAATGCCTGTTGTTAAAATTTATTTCTCTTCATCATAAAAAAAACAACATCTACACATACAGGGTGTAACAAAAAGATCTTAAATAGGAACCCCTATTTTAATGCATTTACAGATTGTACACAACATTTGAGAAATGTTTTATTCTTGATGGTTTTTCAATTGGTCCAACCGTTTAGGAGATAGTCACTGAAAGTGCAGAACTTTTAAAGTTTTGAACCCAATTTTATCTATGAAGACAAAGAGTAATAAATAATAAACATAAACTGAAGATGAATCTCCAAACATCAGGAAATGATATTGTTTGAAAAAATGGAAGGAAAAATTCTGCAACCTGGATTCGAACCAGGAACCTCGAGTGTCATATGCTTGACGCCTCTACCAATTGGGCTATCACAGACACTCGTACAGCCATGCTGTCACTAAGTATCTTAAAGACGACCAAGCTGTTTATATTTATTATGCGAGTTCGTCATGCTTTCTAATGGTTGATGGTTAGGAGAAATTCTCGATCTGTGAACTGGGTGCCCCTCTCCTATTGGGCTTTCCACCTTCCAACCTTTAAGACGCTTAGTGACAACATGGCTGTAGGGGTGTCTGCGATAGCCCAATTGGTAGAGGCGTCGAGCATATGACACTCGGTGTTCCTGGTAGAATCCAGGTCACAGAATTTTTCCTTCCATTTTTTCAAACTAAGACAAAGAGATAGAGGGTAGGTCTTAGAGAACTTCCTATTCTACCCTTTGATGGTCTTTAAGAATTTGAAATTCTCACTATGGATTCTTAAAGACCATCTAAAAGTAGATTAAGAATGTTGCCAAGACCCACCCTCTATCTCTTTATTATTGATAAAATTGGGTTCACAACTTTAAAAGTTCCACACTTTCAGTGCCTCTATCTCCTAAACGGTTGGATCAATTGAAAAAACATCAAGAATAAAACATTTCTCAAATGCTGTGTATAATCTGAAATTGGCATTAAAAATAAGATTTCCTATTTAAGATTTCAAAGTTGCCCCCTCCCCCAACCTTAGGAGGTGTGGGGGGTCGAGTATGGTATCATTGGATAGCTTTTTGAAAAATATTGAACATGTATTTTTTGTTTTTTCGATCCAGTATGTATTTCTCTAGATATTCCACTGTCCCAATCTTTTTGTTACACCCTGTATATCTCAAAGAAATCAAGAGTGTCTTCCACAAAATAAAAATAAATGTACATGATGATGCATATTGTTTCTACCAACTTCAAATGACACTGGAAATTCTGTGAATGATTGTGGTAAATATTATATGATTATTTAATATTTATTTATGGTATTTATTATATGTACAATACAGGCATAAGTGTATCCTGAAAATAATGTCCTCATCCTGCTTGGATGCACTGTTTGAGGTGATGGGGTAAAGTACCTCAATATGTCCACCATCATAATCGGTATCTGCACTGTAGTAGTTTTCTTTTAAATTGGTGGTTCAAGGTCACACGCTTCCCTTCCTAACCTCCATGTCTGGTTCTATTTTTTAAAGATAGTAAGAATTGATTCTTACTATTATTATTAAATTTGCCAGTATTTAGAGCATTGAAATATCCAAATATACTTAAATTATTTCTCATAATCAGTAAACAGGTTGATAGTGGTTTAACTCAGTTATTTTGATAGTCTCTAAAAAATAAAAAAAAAAAAGACGAAGGTTGCTATGATTACATGCCAATTTAAAAGAAAATTACTAGCCAACACTCTATGGTGTACTAATTGCCTGAGTCACAATCTCCATGGACATATGTGCATCACACATGTGCACATTTTGACATGGTTGCCAACTTAAATGGTAGATGCAACATGTGCCAACCTGTATAAGGTGAGTCAACAAAGAATTTTATACTTTTAACATCTGTTGTGAATAAAATATTGATGACAGAGGACTGTGGAAGGACCAATAGAAAGAAAAACTCATGAATTTTTGTTTGAACTTGGTGTTACACTTCATTATCACAAACAAGTATATAAGGGAATGTCTTACCCACACGGGTTATCCATCTACCGCATTCTATGATATGGATGTTATGTTCTCACTGAGCCTCAGTCGTGTTGTACGTTTAGATTTTCTCGGTATAGTCCAAGTGTCTGCACCCCATAACTGATCCGGTCTAGGTTGATTATGATGGGCTATAGATAATTCAGTGTCCATTCTATCCATTAGACCGCCATCCTTTTGTTTTCTCACTCCCATTTCACTATTCTTTGATGATATTCCGTTGATAGGTTCTAACACTTTCTTTCCCTGTGTGTTTTGGGCGATGAAATTCTCCTTGTCATTAACACAGATAGACGTATTTTTGGCTAGCGTGACACTGTTCTACTTCTAAAGTCTCACCCAAATTCTCAGTCGTTTTGTTATATTGGTTCGATGGTTCAGTTATATCTGCACATATTTTTGATATGTTTGCAATTTGTCGTGATGCTTGGGTGCTTTGTTTATGCTCTCTAGTTACTCCCTCTTCTTCCATGTTTGCAGCGATCGTGGTAATTATTAAGTTTTTTAAAGTTTCGTTAGTTGTTGCTCTCAATTTACTAAGTTCTTTAATTAAGGGCTCCATCATCTCATTCATTATCGCTTTTGTTGACTCCATTATTCCGTCAATTATCGCCGTTATGATGCTATTATTTGCAGAACTGTTGTTTACCTGCTGTATTTCAATACTGTTCATGTCTCTTCCAGTCGTTCTAGATATGGACTGGTTCAGATCTTTTAGCTGTTTCCAGATATCACCATTTGTAACCTCCATATGTTTGGATTTCGTCTTCAATTTTTGTTTGTAAATTATCTGGTTCATGGTCGTCTCCGTCTATAGACATGGCTCTCTGAAGTATGGCATTATCTGAATGGCCACACATGAACCCTTGTGGTTTTCTTTGGGATTATATGAAGAACACTATGTATTATTTCTAAGAAGAGATCTGGCAGAACTACAAAACTCCATCACAAGTACTTTTGAAGCCACAGACTCCAATATGCTGTTGTATATATGGCAAGAACTGCATTATCATTTGGACGTTTGTCGCTACACAGGACTCTTGTATTATAAATTCTCTATTGGTGTCTTACACAGTCTTATATCAAAAGTGTAAACTTTGGTTGTTTTTTTTTGTTATTTTTGTTTTAACTGTGACATGAGCATAAGTGCAACAAAATAAAATAACCAGAAAACATGTTTAAATCAATTAAGTTTGCACATACTTACAGTGAACATACATTTTATATTTATTGCCACATTTTACAATGGGAAAATTGCATGAAAATTTTAAATTATTGTTGTTTTCTATAGTATTCATTATCAATATCAAGGATTAGTACATGCAATTCGATCGTGAAAAAAATTTATAGTTATTTTTTAAAAAAATATTAAAGTTGACATCACAAGAAAACGGTATGTCATAGCCTGTGTGAGTATTATATGTCACTTGCCTGCTCATCACTATCGCCGACAGTGGTTAAAGCTTACAGCCAACAATGCTTAATCATCAGATCAAGCTTCACATGCATATAAAATAATTGTGTTTGGTGGAGAGTGACATCAGATATCGATTTTGTTGGGAGCCGTAGTTTCACATTTCTAGCGCTAATTTTAATAGGTTTCTTTAATGTTTCTAATAAATTTAACAATGATTTTGTATTCATTTTAACACAATCTATATGAAACAGTGCTTTAAAAAAAAAATTTTATACAACTTCCCCATTTACCCAAAATACCACTATCTTTAACACAAGTAAGTTTGTATTTATGACTTCTAGTAAAAAGTTGGTTTTCTCCATTACTGGTAAAATCTTCTAAATGTAGAAAACACTCAAAAGTAAAAAGTTAAAATTTAAAACTTATCTTTTATTTTAGGCTTCTAAAAGAACTTGTAATTTATTCTTCTTATATTGGAGCTCTAATGGCGATTCGAAGACAGTATTATCCAGTTGTTAATCTGCTCCTGACACATTGCAGGTAACATAGTAAACTGATACTGACTGATTTTCATCTTATAACGTGTTTATATACACAGTGTTTCAAAATGACTAGCAGCTGCAAATTAAGCGCCATGTAAATAGAAAAGAAAAGGTGTTATATAGTGTAGTTAGAGGTAGCCCCTCCCCCCTCTTGAGTAAGAAAATACAGTGATATCTTGGAATTCGAACACCCCAAACTCGAACAACTTGGAATCCAAACGAAATTTCTAAGTGAATTTTGCCTCGGAACTTCAATGCTGCCTTGGAAACCGAACACCTACGCTTCAGTTCGTTTTCGTCTTGCATCCTATCTGGTCGATTCATATGATTTATCGCAGCTAATTTTACAAATTTTATTATTTCTTTAAAACACTTAGTGAATTAGTTATGCTTGGTAAAAAGTGTAGAGTTGAAAAATAAAAGTAAGTGAAAAGCTGTTAGAGCAACAATTGCAATTAAAACAGATCTTATCATTAAGCATGAAAGTGGTATCCGTGCATGTGAACTTGCTATGATATTATTGGACTCTGGAACAGATTAATTTAGTTTCCATTATTTTAAATGGGGAAAATCCGCTTTTTAACTCGAATGATTTGGAATTCGAACCGCCGTCTCGGACCTAATTATGTTCGAATTGCGAGGTACCACTGTATACATCAAACTTGCTAAAACAAAACTGTAAAATGGAAACTTCTACAATCCTAAGAAAAACATTTTTTTTTTTTTCATTGCAATAGGCCAAAATTGCTCCTGACTCCATAGAAAAAAAAATCATAGTGGTGATATCCATTAACCTAATAGGGCTAGCATAGATGATGTTGATCATTGTTAGCTGCACTTCCTGTTCATTGAAATAGTTAGGATCAGGTTAGGTTGTTCTTTTTCAAGCTCACTGAAAGCTCTTACTCAAATTTGACCTCCTTGCATAAAATCTGCATCATAGGCATGTAGTATAAATTTGAACAGCGATGATTGGCTAAAGATGACAACCTTACTATACACGCCTTTGATTCCTGATGGAATATGTTGAAATTGTTCAAATTATTTTGAAACTCCCTGTGGAATTAGACCTCTTTTCAATGTTGTATAGTATGTTGGTCCACCTCTGGCCTGCCGGCCAGGTGGCCGAGAGGGCTAGGTTGTAAGCTTTCTAGTTCTCGAGTTCGCCTGGCCGTGGGTTCGAATCCCACCGTGGGCATGGATGTTCGTGTTTGTCCTGGGCTGCGTACAGATATAATTTATGTAAAAGGCACAAAATGACCTTAGTAGTCGACGCCTTAATTTCTAGAACCCCCCGCCCCACCACCTCTGGCCTGAATACAATTCATTATGCTATGGTTTCTTATATATGATGAATGATGATCTGAACAGTACCTTGTCCGTGACCTTCAATTGACGGTCTAATTTGTTGATGCCTCATACTATCCAAATGTGCTCAATAGAAGAGAAAACTGGTGATTGAAATTTTCCAAAGAAGGGCATGTCTTAAGTGGTTGGGTTATCTTGTTGAAAAGTAATCTCAAGACCACAAAAGGAACACCAGCACAGTAGTTGAATGTTCTCAATGTACTAGTGTGCTGTGAGAGTGCCACGGAAGACTACTGAAGGGGTTTAGCTACTAAATGAAAGGGCACCCCAGATTATAACTTCTTGTCAGGCCATATGGTGTGTGACAAGTTTGCATTTTGATCATTTCATATTTGCAGGTGAATTTTTGTTATGATTGGTCCATTTTTTGGACCGTCTCAATTCTCTTGTCAAAGACTCTGTACATGCTATTTAATGTTAATTCCATTATCTTTATTTCCTTTGCCTGTTTGTTTTTATTAAAAACGAAAGTGTAAAAGAATTTAAAATTAATATAAAAATTTTGCATTGAATTTGCAGCCATTTGTTGGATAGCTTAGACCAAACGCTCCCCATTTCTCAGGAACTGGTACAAAGTGAAATTTTAGCTTGGGATAGATATAAACCTATTCATTTAAGGTAAGAATTTATATTTTACGTTTTCTGCTTTTTTTTTTTTTCCTCTCTTTTACTATTCTCATCATTATTTTAATACGTTTTCATGAAATTGTTATTTGAATTAATATGTTGAAGCATTCGTCACATTTAAGTCATTCATTTTATTTTACTCAAGGAAAATTTTTTCTATTTTCTAGAATACCTCATTATAAGAGTTGTCTTTTGAGTAAAAAGAAGGATGATTTGTTTCAAACATATGAAAGCTTAATTAACAAAGCAGGGAAGGAGGATGAAGATGTTGAATTGGGACCAACTGTTATCACAGGCTCTCATTTACCAACACATTCTGATACACATAACTGTTACTTAACAGGAGAAAGAATTCAAGTTAGTAATTATACTACTTAGAATAATTATAATCTATACAGAAGAGTATTTGTTTATTTGTATGTATCTAATACAAATCTACAATTCCGATCTTGATGAAATTTTGCACACTTGGATCTTCAAAGCAAGAAGTTCATGGTCTACCTAAGATTTCGAAAAAATAATAATTATCGATAACAATATACCAATAAGAGGTATCTCATGACCAACAATGCAAGGCAAAATTTATGGAATATAAATATGGTTGATTAAGGCATGTAATGAAGATTCCATCCCACCTCTATAAATTATAAAACAAAATTAAATTTGTAACAATACATAGAATTCCTGTTATTCAGGCTTTCCTTAGAATTGATAGTTCATAAAACTTAATATTTTCTTGAAAATCTTTAAAAATGAGATAATGGAGAGTTAGCAGACTAGTGAAAAACTGAGCATGCAGTGAATGACCAAGTGGTCATCGAAGTTCCCAGGTGGCCCTCGGTATGTAAGGGTTTCAACAGAAGAAACTGCGACTGCTAGATCACACAAAGTGATGAATGACCAAGTTTTGCTTCAAGACATCAAGAGCAGAGTGTGAATTGGAACAGTAGATTCCCAAGTGAGGAATAACCCCACTCAGATTGTTGGGATTGCAGAGCACACAGACACAAATGATCATGTACGTCCAGTGCCACCCAAGAAGAGTTGTTTCGTCGAAGTTAATGTTGCCATATATTTCCACATCAATGCTGGGGAAAAGTTGTTGCCATGGAAACCGATGTACTGATGATGCAACAATACTTTCAAGATGTAACGATGAATGTAACATTCGTCTCCAAGAATTAACAATGAGTAGGAAATGAGTATAATGTCAGTCTCGGGCGACAGTTTACGACATAACCGATAAAGCACTCATCAACTCGACTCTTCAAATCAACAAGCACACTGTATTATGCTCTTTAATAATCATTTGAAGGATACATTATGCCACCGAAATAAAGAACTAGTATTGATCAGAGAAGATAAAAAGTTATCCGGGTGTCGGAAACATCTGAACAACGGGAGCTTTGTCTTTGTAGACTGGCTGCTGAGTCTACAGCAGGAAATTCTGGAATTATTTGAAATCAATTTGAGTTACTTAACTTCTTGAGGTTGTTCTGTTTACCTACAGTTGTAATTATCCTGGACCAGGCCAGGTGCCTTTGCTAGTTAAATATAAAAAATACAATGTAAATGTAGTAAAGGAAACTCCACAGCTTGGACCTGAACCAGGAACTTCGGATTACAGACTCAGGCCATGGAATTTACTTTACTATTTCATTGGCATGAAAAAACTTACCCCTTACCATTTTCCAGTTATCATTACAATATGATAATACAGGGTGGCCAAAAAAGTCTTTCTAACATTACAAAATTTTATTACATATAAATTATTACAGTTGCAAGAGAAAGACTGGCTCATGAAGGTACTGTCAGACCAGTTAGGATAGAACCCTGATCATTTCTGCAATGTGAGAAACTGGTAAATTCATTCAGAAAATAGGGTATTAGCTATCAGCATGCTTTCATTGGCAGATGGCACTACCTGTTCATTACTTTCTTGAGAGATGTTTCCTAAAAGATGAATTGGGCATGATGGTCTGTTCCCTGGCTCCCACTGTCATTGAACATAACCCCCTAGAGTTTTTTCTGTGGGGATATGTCAAGGACAGTGTGTTTGCAAGATGTGTAATTGATTTGGGCACTTTGAAAAGAGATTACCGATGCTATTGCTGGTGTCACAAAAGAAATGCTCCAAAAAAAAAAGACAAAATTGACTGATAATTATACATTCTGCGAGCAATAAAAGGTGCCCATGTAGAAGGACATTTTGTAAATACTGTCCGGCCATGGATAAGAGACCCCTAGTTGACATAGTGCCACGTAGAGTCAATTCACTATAAAGGGGAAAAAGGAATAAGAAATTTCATCCCTACTATGTGTTTTATCTTTGCTGTCAGCTTGGAAAATTATAATTTATGGCTTTATAATTATGAAAAGCCATTTGAGTGTAAAAATTAAAAAATCATTATAGAAAGTTTTCTTTGAGGTCATATTTTCCAAAATACATGGCAAATCTGTTAACAAAAAAAACCTAGGATTGTTGATGTCTACAGTCAAACAAGGACCTTCGTAAGAATTAAATATCTGAACAAATTAAGAGAACTAGAATTGTTAAATAAGAAATCTTCAGGAGAACTTTAAAAAATGTAAGAAATGGCTAAATAAGCCAAATTATTTTAAATCTGGCTGAAATCGGGGTCATATATAGGTGGAGGGGGCTGAAATATATCAAGATTTGTAAAAACCTTTTCGCTTATAATTTAATTTCTCTTGAATATTTGTTAGTTTTATCACTGTTTGAAATTATTGTTTATTGTGAATTTATTTATATTAATTTTGAGTTTTAGGTTTGTTTTTTTATATCTAAGTCTCTGCTTTTACATTGTGCTATGCCTAGTGCCTCACAGATCTATCGCCCAAATCTTGCCTGTACATAGAAGATACTTATTGGAAAATTGCAAAAATATAAATAATGACATGAGCAGCCGAGGTGATGAGCGTGTTGGTGTGGATGACTACTTGGTGGAGAGGTTGTTCTTTGTTGATGACCTAATCCTCCTTGGATCTTCTTGCAGTAACCTTCAGCATGCACTAAATTGATTTGCAGCCAAATGTGAAGAAGAATTTTACAATTTATTGTTAAGAAGAAAATGTGATAACTGCTAAATTGTAGCCTTAAATATAATACCTAAGGCCTCTTAATTTTTATAATAAATCATATTTCCTCCAAATACCACTTTCAGTTTGAGATATCTTTCAATCCATTATTTTATTAAAAAAAAACCCCCAAATTTACCTGTATCTTAGAATTTTACAGATATATAGAATGCAGGATGTTTACTAAACGTATTTGCAAAAATTCAAGGGGTGATTCTTTGGGTTATTTTAAGCATCTTTTGTCCTTTGATGATTTTCATACTGCTACTTCGCTTTGAAGATGCAAGGAAATAAAGATTTTTCGACAAAAAATACTATCATCTTTTAACAATATTCTGATTACTAAAAACAGCTGTTCTTTGGAACACTCGCTACCTGTCTTTCTAGAGGATATACCACTGGCAACGAGACATTTGATGTGGTTTTTGCACGATTGTGCACCAGCGCATTTGAGTGTGGTTTCTCTTGAGTTTTTAAATGCAACATGTCAAGACCACTGGATTGGTCAAGACTGATATCACATATGGTCTTCTCGTTCCCTGGACTTAAATCTCCACTTCGTTTTTTTTCTATGTGACCATCTGAAGTTATTAGTTTATGCTACAGCAGTGGAAAATGTAGATTCAGAAATCGGATAGTTGACAGGTGTAATGCAATAAGAAAACAACCCTGGTGTTTTTGAAGAGTTCAGCAGTCAATGAGGAGAAGATTGGATTCAGGCATCCTAGCTGGTGGCAGTCACTTTCAGCAGTTATTGTAGATTAAGAAGCTTTGCATGTAATATTAGGTAATAAAGTCACTTAGGTAATAAAAACCTTTATTGTTCTTTATCTTCGAAAGAAAGTAGCATTCTGAAAATCATCAAAGGACAAAAGACTCTTAAAATAACCCAAATAATTATCCCCTTGAATTTTTCCATGTGTTTAGTAAAACCCTGTATGTTATTTTTGATTCACGAGCTGAATATTGGTTTTCATAATCGTCTTTTTGGAAAAGGTTAGAGCAAATTATTGCAGATGATAGTACATATATATATTTTTTTATCCAATTAACATGATATTAATCATTTTTTAAGTAAATCTGGGGAAATGAAAAAAGGAAAATTCTTATCTTTTGTGTTGTGTTGTGTATTTTTACAAGTGGGAATTACGCATGATGGCATTTATCTGTGTAAAATAAATATTCCTTATAATAGTTTTAAAATTTGCTTGTGACTTTATGAAGCTGGGAATATACAATTTACCAACAACAGATGAGGAGACTGTTGGCTTTTACTGGCCTGTAATCCCCGTGGTGGTGAAAGATCATCTTGAAAAAAAGACCATGGCTTGAAAGTCATCCAGTTGAGAGGATACAAATTTTTGCAGCATATTCAGGTAGAGTTCTCACTGTAAGGTGAAATGAAAGAGTCAACTTTATCACGCTCAATAGGTGGTAGGGATGTCATAGAGATAGTATACTTTATAGCCTCATGCGCGATCTGTGTGCTGCTTTTTTTCATTCAAGCCTGCTCGCAACTGCTTTTTGCAGTCTATTGATGAGGTGCCAGGATTTAAGAAAATTAGAACATTTTAAAAAAATGTTCCCTACTTATCCCTACCGATTGAGCATGATAAATTGAACTTTTCCATTTCACCTTACAGTTTGAGAACTCTAAATGTCAGCAGTTATTGTTTGCTGGGCAAAAAAAAAAGGACCAACGACTGTGTCATGCATCAAGCTATACAAAAATTCACTTTTGGGCTATCTCTCTCATGTTCCATGATGAAATTTGTATTTTCTGAATCCCATATTCGCACATTGTACCTGTTCACTTTTCTGGAGATGTGAAAAGTAGCCTTATCTGAAAAACAAAAATGCCCCAGGCACTCAATGTTGTCATTGATCTACTGCAAAACTTTGATCATAAAGGCAGCACTACGAGGCAGTCATCTGGCTCCAAAGCTTGCACTATCTGACTTTAATCTGACTTTATATGCATACAAGTGAAGTCAATTATGTAAAATTCTCTCGGTGTGAATCACTCAATTCTGAGTTCACAGAATGTCTGACATAGAGATTTGATAAAGAAAAAAATATATACCATTGCATCAATAAAAAATTAAATAAACCATTAAGGAATGACATAACCAAGTACTGAAAGGCTAAACGAAGCGCTGGCACAACCTATTTGAAACATAATTCCAAAATTTTAGAATTGCTTTTGAAAACCTTAAAACATGTTCCATTGATTCAAATTCGATAATCTACGAATTTTATAACTATTCTTATATAGTGATTCATGGCTAGTTGTTAATTTTTGTTTGATATGTTATATGCCCTATCTTAGCATTGAAAATTTCCACTTTTACAATAGTGGTATCATTAGCACAGGTACCCCTGAATAAATATTGACCATCTTCGAACTTTGTAATTATTCTTATATATTCGTTCCTAGCATGTCGTTACAAGTTGTTTGATATATTACATCGCAATTTTAACATTGAAAATTTTCAATGTTACCATAATTGTATCATTTGAATATGTACGACTGAATTAAATTCAACTATCTTTGAACTTAATATTTTCGTTTATAACAGCTCGTTCCGAATCGTTTGATATATTACATGCTATATCTTAGTAATGAAAATTTCCAGTGGTACAATAGTGGTATCATTAGTACAGGTACCCTTGAATAAATATGGACCATCTTTGAACTTTGTAATTATTGTTATATATTCGTTCATAACAGCTCGTTCCGAGTCGTTTGATATATCACATGCCATATTATAGCAGTGAAAATTTACTGTGGGTCAGGGGTTTGGGTGCTTCAGGGATTCTGTGAGCTATGCTGGTTGTAGCACGGCTACTTTAGGGTCACCCTTACCAGAAAGGTCATGGTTGAGAAGTGAGACGAAGAGTATCCAAACAAACATATATCTCATGATGTCGACGAATAAGAGAATTCATACTGCATCGGGTGTGGCGCAGGTTAAAGTCATCCGCGTTCGGGAGTTAGGCAGAGGCTCTCGTTCGAAAAATAGTCGACAGTCTCCCGGCTGTTATCTCGGAGCAATGCCTCCGAGAAGCCCCACCATTGCACTCGCTATGCGCTTGGGGAAACGGTCGGGGGCAGCGCATGCCTTTACCCAGGAGGAGAAACTGGTAAAGCGACAACGGGATCGGGTGCTGTCAATTGCCACTTGGAACGTATTCTCCATGACAGGAAAGGAATCAGAGTTAGTGGAGGAAGCCAAACGGTATCGGCTGGATATCATAGGTATTACCTCTACGAAACGTCCGGGTTCTGGAACTGTGGACTTAGGAGGAGGGTGGAAGCTTTTCTACTCTGGTGTCGACCTTAACATAACTGCCCAGGCGGGAGTGGGGATACTCACAAGTCCCCGGCTGGCAGATATGTTGCAGATTGGACCCCCTTAGGTGGAAGACTGTGTCTCCTGAGGCTTCAGATAGGGAAACGGTCTCTCTCTCTCTATTCGTTGCATATGCTCCGAATGCAGTCACAGAGTACCCACTTTTTCTAGATGAAGTTGATGCTGCTCTTAGCAGGAGAGGGAGTGCAGATTCTGTCATCCTGATGGGCGACTTCAATGCCACACGTAGGGACTGATGACCAAACGTGGAGGGGCGTGATTGGGAGGAATGGTGACCCCCGATTTAAATGCGAATGGGAGGTGCTTGTTGGATCTCTGTTGCAACAATGGACTTTCCATCAAAAAACACCTTCTTCCAGCACAGAGATGTCCATAAGGATATCTGGTACAGGGATGCAATGGACCAGAAGTCACTGATTGATTTTGTAATCGTTTCAGCCGACTTATTCCGATCAGTGTTGGATATTCGTGTGAGGAGAGGGGCAGAACTATCAACTGATCACCACCTTGTTGTATGCACTTTGCGGTTCTCTGAATCCATGCCAACCAAGCGAAATACTAAGTTCAGACAAACTTGGCACATCAAATGGGAGGCATTGGAGGATACAGCTGTGAGGAAGACCTTCGCAGATAACATATCTTCAGGTTTCAAAGAATTACCCAGTGATCGTGGTACTGTTGAAGAGGAGTGGCAGTTGTTTAAAACTGCTGTGATTACTTCGGCGGCATTGTGATGTGGTCGTAAGCTGCTGAGTGTGGCGCAGGGCGGTGAGAAAAGGACTGCGTGGTGGAACGGTGAAGTGCAAGAAGCTGTCAAGGCAAAGAAGGAAGCCTATTTGCTATGGCTTGCAAATAAGTCAACTTCGAGTCGAGTGCGGTGCACTGAGACGCGAAAAGCAGCAGCAAAGACAGTATCAACAGCTAAAGCCAAGGCCTGGGAGAAGTTCGGGGAGAAATTGGAGGCAGACTATGGTTCGGCAAACAAGGTGTTCTGGCAGACCGTGCACCGCCTCCGTGAAAAGAAGTCTCTTTCATCACAAACTATTAAGAGTTCAGATGGGAGGCTTCTGAAAACGGAGGAGAGCGTATTGCATAGGTGGAAGGAATACTTTGCATCTCTTCTTAATCCGGTGATAACAACAACTGAGGCATACGAGGTGCACCTTGGAGCGGAGAATAGTCACGGTAGTATCACTGAAACAGAAGTCAGATGGGCAATTAAGTCCCTGAAGACTGGCAAAGCTGCAGGTGATGATGAAATCCGGTCCGAGTTGTTAAAGGCCTTAAATCAGGATGGTATCCTGTGGCTGACTCGAGTGTGTCAGGTTGCTTGGATATCTGGACAGGTCCCTAAGCAATGGCAGACAGGAATTGTGATCCCTATCTTCAAAAAGGGAGATCAGAGAGATTGCAACAACTATCGAGGCATCTCTTTGCTCAGCATTCCTGGGAAAGTGTACGCTAAGTGTCTGGAGAAGAGAAGTCGGGAAATAGTCGACTCCAAACTGTCGGGGGAGCAGTGTGGTTTCCGACCTGGCCGAAGCACGACGGATCACATCTTTGCTCTAAGGCAAATCTTTGAGAAATCCTGGGAGTATGCAAAAGAGGTCTACGCTTGCTTTGTGGACCTCGAAAAAGCATATGACAGGGTTCCTCGGGAGAAGCTCTGGCAAGTGTTGCAAGAGTATGGAGTGGATGGGCAATTACTGGTTGCTATCATGTCTCTGTACGAAAGCTCTGAGATGTATGTCCGCATAAATGGCATTAAGACAAGACCGTTCACCGTGGGTGTTGGACTCCGCCAAGGGTGCGTACTGTCGCCCCTCTTGTTCATTATCTTTATGGACTGGATAGACAGGACAGCCGAGGCGATGAGCGTGTTTGTGTGGGCGACTGCCTGGTGGAGAGGTTGCTCTTTGCTGACGACCTTGTCCTCCTTGGGTCTTCTCGCACGAACCTTCAGCATGCACTAGACCGGTTTGCAGCCAAATGTGAAGAAGCTGGGATGAAGATCAGTGTGGCTAAAACCTAGGTTCTGGTTCTTTCAAGACAGCCTGCTCAGTGCGCTCTCCATGTTAGGGGAGCCTCATTGAGACAGGTGGAGAAATTCAAGTATCTCGGGATTGCATTCACTTATGATGGACGGCAGGAGAAAGAATTGGATGCTCGGATCGGTGCAGCAAGCTGTGTCAGACGCGAATTGTGGCGATCCGTGGTAACGAAACGCGAGCTGGGTAACAAAGCCAAGCTCTCCGTCTTCAAATCTATCTTTGTCCCCATTCTCACCTATGGTCATGAGGCTTGGGTAATGACCGAAAGAGTGCGATCGCGGGTACAAGCGGCCGAAATGAGATTTCTGAGAGGTGTGGCAGGTGTTACCCTACTAGATAGAGTGTACAGCAGCACAATAAGGGAATCTTTAGGTGTTGAGCCGCTACTTCTCCGCATTGAGAGATCTCAGTTGCGCTGGTATGGCCACGTGATACGGATGCCGCAAACTAATCTTCCTAGGCAGTTGTTATTTTCCAAGCCGGTGGGTAAGAGACCAAGGGGTCGGACTAGAACCAGGTGGCTAGACTACATGGAGAATCTGGGTTCGAGTCGCTTGGATATTACCAGGGAGGACATGCGCCTGATGGCGGAAGATCGCGATCGCTGGAGATCCTCCATAGGGCTGCTGCCCCCGCGACCCTAACGGATAAGCGCGTTTGAAAAGTAAGTAAGTAAGTATAATATTGGTGTTATTAGCACAGGTACCCCTGAATAAATATCGACCATCGTTGAATTTTGTAATTATCCTTATATATTCGTTCATAACAGGTTGTCCCGAGTCGTTTAATATATTACATGCCATATCTTAGCAATGAAAATTTCTTGTGGTACAATAGTTGTATCATTAGAACATGTACCACAGAATCAAATTTAACCATCTTCAAACTTTATTACTCTTACATATTCGTTCATGATAGATCTTTACGAATCGTTTGATATATTACACGCTATATCTTGGCAGCGAAAATTTTAGAGTGTGTCATAAGGGGTGGCCAGCGGGATCTCCGAACATGCACACGATTGAGCATGTAGAAGAAAAAAACGTGCATAATAACGTTTTATTCGCTCTTGTTTTATCATTTCGAGTTGTTTGATATACTACTTGCTATATCTTATTGAAAATTTTGAGGGAGTCATAAGGGTATCATTAGAGCACGTGTCATTATGTCGATTACGACCATTTTCAAAATGATTCATTCGCGGAACCATACTTATCACTTGGCGAGAACAGTAATTAATAACCGCTTATATCTCGTCGTTACGACTTGATGTATTACTTAATGTCTCTTACCATTGAAAATTGCTAGGTGGGGTCATGAAGGTACATTTGTGCACGTGCCATTGAACCGATCTCGGTCATCTTTGTGATTGGTTCGTGTCAAGAACTATATTCATCGAATATTCATCTGCAAATTTGACAGAACGTTTAAGACCTTGTTGAATACTTCCGTCTTCGTTCTCCACACACGAGTCCCTTGGTCACTATGGCACATGCACAACACTGCTTCATCGCTGAATAGTACATTATTCCATTCATCATCACTCCAGAGAAGATGCTCTCTGCATCACTTCACACGAGAGTTCCTTTGCTTGCGCGTCAGCATGGGCTTTATCATTGGAACTCTTGATGCAAATTTCAGTTGACCTGGATACGTGTATTCCATGCAAGCCCACAGTCGATGAATGTGCCGAACGCTTTTGAAACAGTTTTTCTTGATGTTCTTCAGGCACCTTTCATCTTGCACAGTTGTTGCTCGTTTTCTTCGGCAGTTGCGTCGTCTTGTCGCAAAGCAGCAACCACATTTGTGTTGATGAATAGTTCTCGATACTTTTCACTGTGAAAATTTGGCTTGTGGCGATATCCTTATGCGTTTAACCGTTTTGATGTAGGGCTATGATGAAGGTTTTCGTTGTTGCTGAAATGTCGCTTTTATGACCCATTGCAGTGAGACAAATACTTCCAAGTTGTGTTCAATGACAGAGATGTTATGCTTACACACTTTCAGCTGACCAACTTAGATACGGAAGGCTCAACTACCCTTCCCACCCCGATATTCTAATATTTTGAACCAATAAATTACGTATTCTAATTTTCTGAATCGTTAGTTTATTTTTTTTTTACTTTATTTAAATGAACTAGTTTTGAATCTTACTTTTGTTACGCCAATAGCAAGACAACACCTTCACTGTACAATTTTAATGAAACGAGTTATTATTGGGCCAGCATGTGCATCAGAATGTTGTCTTCTGTGAGTATTCTAATATTTTGAATAGGAGGTGTACTGTCGGCACGCCACGAGAAGACCGCTGACTTGCTTAATGTGCTCATATGGTGTCGCTGCAGTTGCAGATGAATCTATTCAGTGTTGGGGGGACAAACAGCCAAATCTGAGTTGATCCATGTTTCATCGATGTAAACAATAGGACGATTTTCTTCTTATTTTTTTCATATTTCTCAGGTATCTACCCAACACCTCCTAAAGAGATAGGTGTTGATCTACCTCTCCATGCAAACGTTTTCATTTGTTTGGAAACGCGGCCAAAACTCATTTTTGCGCTACTTGATTTTAGCGCTTTTCCTCTTTTTCATAACTGAGCTGTAACTACAGCGACACCATTAAGCAACCCAGCGGTCTTCTCGTGGCGTGCGGACAGTACGTGGGGAGTTTTTCTTGCTCAGATTTGAGAGGCAACTGTAAAATTCCAGCTCCTACTTTCTGACTGTCTGTGCTACGTTAATGGCGATTTCGCAATTTTTGACAATGACCGTAGTAATGTAGTTTCTTTCCTGCCTTTTTTTTTTTTTTAACAATCATTACCCTACCATGAAATTTACTGTACAGACCGAAAAAAATGTAATGCCATTTTTGGATATTTTGGTAATCTGTTTCAGGCATAAATTAAAATTTGACATTTTCCGGAAATCAACTTCTATTAATGTCTTCATACACAAGAGCTTCTATCATTGTTGGAGCCAGAAGCTTTCCACTTTTACTTTCATTATAGACAGAGCTCAAAATTATTTTGAACTGGATTATATCAAGGAAATGGCCACTTTGAATGGATATAAGAAGAAGACCTGATAGAAGATCTCTTAAAAAATATAAGTTCAGAAAATTACTAATGCACTCGACTAAACTCAAACTACCAAGGACAATAAACGAATATTGGCAGTTTCCTACAATCGTAACCTTATCAAAGGGTTTCAAGGCATCTTCAAAGGTTATGGCATAAAATTTGGTTACAAGAACCCTAATATTTTGAGGACTCTACTGGGCAATCCAAAGGACACGATTCCCCCTATAGTCTATGCAATGAATGTTTGAATGGGCGTGTCCAATTAAATTTCCAATTTCAATTGTTAGACCTTTTTAATTTTATTTTGCAACAATGCCTAATCAATTGAAAGCTAAAATTTAACTGGACATGCCTTGTCAAACTTTCGTTGAACGACTATAGGTGCAGTATGGATTACCTATGGCATCGAAAATTAAAATTGAGATGAGATTTAAGGAATATTTGGCCCGTGCCGGTTTGGTCGAGCTGTTAAGTCAAGTGTGGCCAACATCTTGCTTAAGACTGGATGTGACATTTTGAAGGAAGACTTGAAGTCCCTACGACGTGTTGATAACCGATATCTGCTTAGACACACACACACACACACACACAAAAATTGGAGATCGCTAAGAAAGTCCCTTTGCCTTCTATTAAAAGGCCCCCCAGGTACTGTAAACTATTTAATCTTATTACATTACCACCAATTTAACATAATTATTATTTCCTCTCTTTGTTATTTTTATAAATAATGACATCATGCTCATTTTCATTGGTCCTTTCCATGAATTTTTCTGATTGGCCAATTTTATAATTTTCCTTTTAGGTTTTTAAATAATATTCTTTCTTGCTTCTGATTGCCAAATTCATGTATAAATATGCCTTTACGTTCCTATTTTTTCGTATTCCACTGAATGATGGTAGAAGGTGGCTGAAATGTGCATACGAGATATTAAATTGTGGACAAGTGGTGTATATTTATTTCCTTATTGAGCGTCATCATT
>JAHWFO010018799.1:483942-506460 GCA_023313115.1 Rhysida immarginata | reverse complement strand
AGTTTGCCTTGTTGAGCTGTTAACAATTCCTGCGTATTGTTTGTTGCTATGGTGATAGGTTAAAAGTAAAATGCCTTTTTCCAACGAAGAAACGTTTGGCATGTTGGTGATAGAAGAATGTCAGCAAAACTATCTTGCTCCAGAGATATCATGCTGCACGATATCCTTCGTACATGTTACTCCAGAATGGCTTTTCAGCGGCTTGTGATGTGAGATACACTGGTCGGGTTGTTTATTCTTATTATTATCGTTGAATAAAGCCAACTGTAACCTTGTCATAGATTCCTCGAGGGAATATTGCACCTAATCCAAGGACAAACACACTCACTCATCCCGCCGGAGGATTCGAACCCGCGATTTTCCGGTTCTGAGGCCGATAAGACCTGCGCTCCAGCGCTCTCAGCCACCGGTCAGCACACAGATGCACCCGAATCTCCCAGCATGAAGATGAGAGAAAAACCCTCGATTAATCAGTGGTTGTGTCATTTTTATTTCTTCAAACGCGATGGGGCTGCGAAAGAGCACGCGATTTATGAATGGATGGGAATGGCTATTATTAGACTTTTACAGAAGGGGATGAAAACTGGTCGTTCTTCCTTCGTTATCTTAAAAACGTACGTTGTTTGTTCGCACGTAGGAAGTGCGAAAATTGTGGGACGTCCGAATCGGAAGAAAACGTGCAGGCAGGTCTCCAACACTCTTCTACGTTTGCCTGCATTGTTCCAGTGTCGCTAAAGACTATGTGAAAAATTTAATGGAGTTTATTCCATTAAATAACCAGAAATGTGTGCACCCGGGGTTCACCCAAAAACTTTAAATTGGAACATGGGTCGAGTATTGGATACAGCTCGGAAAAAGAAAACTTTTGTAAATACAAACTAATTCAATCTTTGATAATTAAGCGTTTAGGGACTTGATTTATGATGTTAAGTCAAAGTACAATTACTGAATGGCTTATACACTACCCTATCAAAAGTCATGGGACACCATCATTTTAATAGAAACACTCAAAAATATACATATTTTAGTATCTTGTTGGTCCACCATTTGCTGCTATCACAGCTTCTACTCTTTGGGGCATACTGTCTACAAGTTTTTGATATGTTTCGACAGGTAATTTTCGCCATTCTGCCATAAGTGTCTTGGACAGTTCGGTCACGGATTTCGGGCGTTCCGCACAAGTGCGCAATCGACGTTCCAACACGTCCCACAGATGTTCGATGGGGTTCAGATCGGGGCTCTGGGCAGGCCAGTCAAGTTCTTGAACCCCCTTTTCATCAAACCATGTGCCTACAGCCCTTGCTTTATGGCAAGGTGCGTTATCGTGCTGAAACAGAAAAGGGCCATTGCCAAAGTGCTGCCAGAGAGATAGGAGAGATGCGTTATCCAGAATGTTTTGGTAACGCTCTGCGTTTAGATGTCCGTCTACAGAAACGATTGCACCCAACTCATACCATGAAAAGCACCCCCACACCATCACCGAACCTCCGCCGAACTTCACCGTGGGCACAACACAGCTTGGCAAATAATGTTCGCCATACCCAAACCCGTCCATCCGATTTCCAGATGGTGTAGCGGGATTCACCACTCCATTCAACCATTCGCCATTGATCCAGAGTCCAATGTCGTCGCTCTTTGCACCAATGCAGTCTCCTCGCTACGTTGCTGGTGCAAGCTCTTTTTTTTGAGACATTCTTACAGCATTCACGCAAGCATCATCTCATAATAGCATACTCTCTGTTATGTAGTGCTGGGAAGAATGCCAACAGTGAAATTGCAAAGGAATGTCTCATTTTCATTCAAATCAGGGTTGTTCCATGACTTTTGATAGGGTAGTGTATCTATATCGCTATCAAAACCTGGCCAGCAGCTATTATACAACACTGAAATTATGCTTTGCAATAATTTCCGTTTATCAGCCTTGTGGGGAGGTGAACATCCATAATGCACATACAGGGCTTAATAAAGTTCTCACTGGCTCCATGAGGTAGACAATCAACGTGTGAAATGTGAATAGGTGGTGGGGAATTATCGTAGGCGACATTATCGGTCCGTATTTCTTCCAAGGTAATATGAACGGGGGTAGTTTATGTCGACTTTCTGGAAAACGTGCTGCCTGAACTTCTTGAATATATGTCCTTAGCGACGAGGGTTGGAATATGGTTTCAGCAGTATGGTTGCCCTGCTCATTTACTCATGAATCGCTTCTTCCCCCCTGCGAAGGATTGGCAGGGCTGGACCCGTAGCATGGGCCCTCAGTCTCCAGACTTCACTCCCCTTGAGTTTTTTTCTTCGTGGAGACTAAAACAAATTGTGTACCAAGAACAGCTGACAACGAGGGAGAATATGCAGAACTGAATAAGGAGGACATGCACAAGTCTTAACGCAGGAAGAGGTCCTCTTGACCTGTAATGACATGAGGAACGAAATGGACGGCGGTTTGAACAATTAATGTAATGAAACCTGCACCTGCCCTGAAAGTATTATTGTTTATTTCCTGAAGGAAACCAGTTGGAGAAAATCGTTTCCTACAGCGGTTGTTTCTTTTTCCAAGACATATCCAATGACACAGGTTATCATTTAAAGTTTTTAGGCGGACCCCCGATCCAGCCATTCCGAAAATTCGGATAGCCACCATTAAATTCTTTAGCCACATAGTCTTTAGTCATTTTAAATTTTTTTCCCCGAAGCTCTAGGACGTCGAACTTCGAGAAAAAACTTGGCACGGGTAGTGAGATACACACTGTATATACTAAATTTTACACAAGTCACACGAAATTTATCCTTATCCTGACTTTTGGATCATACTGTATTCTGCCTCCTTCGCCAAAGAAAAATTGCCAATTATACTACAGTTCCTTACGAGAAAAGAATGACTCACCATATTCAATAAAGCATTTCAAAAATAGCAATACTAATTTATAAAGTTAGTTTTACTTGTTTTTGGTCAGCGTCTCGTACAGATAGATCAATAAAAGATTAGCTGCATCATCTTTGAAATTTATTGTTCCTTCCAGTAGTCGCGCAGGCACCTTCAATCCACGTTTCAACAATAACTAAGTACAATAAAAGAAACTTGTATTAAAATGTCGTCTAAACAAAACTTAGAATCGTATACACTGGCTGACAAAAAAAGTGAAGCACCCAGAAGGAGTGGTCCAATATTATCCTATTTCGGTACACATGCATGCCATTGACGTGTGAGTAAATAATTGGATTCACAAGGATTTGTAATGTCTAGAACGCTCACCAGAGTGCATTTGTGATGTCACCGCCATGTTATTAAGTTGTTACCAGTCAACTGCTGTGAGTCGACAGTTACGCAAGACGTTCAGAGAGGATTACTGTACTGTACAAAGCACCCGCGATTCCCGCGACATCCTATTTACCAATTGACAGCATTTGACAGAGGCCTCATTGTGGGACTGCATGAGGCTGGTTGGTCGTATCATGCATTTTCTAGGCATATGGGCCATTCAGATGTCACAGTGGCCCGATGTTGGAATCAATGGGTACATGAGGGCACCCATCCACGTCATGCAGGTTCGAGTCGATCAACAAACACCACCCTAGGGAGGACCGTCGTATGGTGCTCCAAGCATTAAGGAGTCCCATGAGATTGGCACCCACCATCCGCGAACATGTACTGGAGACTCTACAACACCCCATGAGTTCCCGCACAGTGTCTCGACGACCCGCAACCGCCGGATTGGGGTCCTACCGCCCCATGCGTCGGTTGCCATTAATACCAACGCCTGCGTTTAGAGTGATGCCTTGCCCGGGAGGCATGGGCAGAAACGAATGGCGTCGCATCATGTTTAGTGACGAGTCCCTCTTCTCCATGACCTCCGATGACCATCGTGTTCGCATATGGCGATTGGAGGACAGAGGACACAACCCTCCGATACTGTGGAGACACACAGGAGTAATCCCTGGCATCTTGGTGTGGGGAGCCATCGGATATCCGTTCAGGTCACCTCTAATAGTGCTTCGGCAGACTTTGACGGCACAGCCATACGTCACAGACATTCTGCGCCCGCACGTCCTACCCCTTCTGGCACAGCACCCTGGGACATTGTGCTAACAAGATAACGCACGCCCACACACAGCACGTGTGTTTATGGACTGTCTAGGTCCTAGGTCATGTTGAGGTCCTCCCGTGGCCAGATCCCCGGACCTCTCCATCATTGAACACGTGTGGGATGACACTGGAAGGCGACTCCGTCCCAGTACCAACCTGTGGGATCTGGAGGGACAGCTGCAACAACTGTGGACTGACTTGCCTCAGGAGAGGATCCAAAGGCTGTTTGACACAATTTCGAACCGCATTGGGTCCAGAGGGGGTGCCACACCCTACTGACCTGGCGCCAACATTCCACCTGTACTGCCAACAGCGTTGTCTGTTTAATCCCATATTGTAATCAGTACAATAAAGTCACAAGTTCTTTCATCGTTTCACTCCTTCTGGGTGCTTCACTTTTTTGTCAGCCAGTTTATGAATAAGGTCATAATGGATTACCGAATACTTAATAGAAAATGCACAAAATATCCCTACTTTAGTATGCTATATTTCTTTATTATAAAAATGGATACAAAGTGGTAAGACCTTAAAAAAAGCTGACGTTTTGGATAGAAACTACCCTTTGTCAAAGCAAAAAATACAAGTAATAATAAGCCCATTAGAAGACTTCTACATGAGGCCGGAGAGAAAGTATTGCTATGGAAGAGAGCCAATGGTAACTCCTGGAAATGCAAGGGAAGATGTGCTGGGTTAGGACAAGAACAAGGATCAATGAGAGACGATGATAGGGCAGTGAAAAAAGTGATGACATAATGAAAGACAAGAGAAATGAAGAAAAATGACAGATAAATTCAGGTCCAGTTCTGGTTAGTCTTCAGGGTAAAGGAGAAAGCGTTACTGAAAATGGAGGTGGTGGAGTTAAGGGAATGGCAAATGCTAGAACTGTTTTTCATTCCAAAGAAAGCGTGGTTTAGTAATAATGGCACGGACCAAAATGTATTTGAAATTAGATATACGTTAAAAAAAAAACGTTTCCAAAGGTCAGGGAAATGGAATGGAGGAAAGGAGAGTTGTCAATAACATGCTGATACTTCCTTAGGACATTTTCGATACTATTAAGGGTTGGATGATAGGGAAGAATTAGCGTAAGTGTTGCGATGGCTGGAGAAAGTTTAGGATTGTTATTAGCGGAGGAATTACGATGTTTATACAGGGTTCGTAGGGTATTTGAAGACATATGATTGAACGCCTGCAGTTATATGTAAACTAATATCTGTACTTTCATCTTTACAGAGCATAAATGGTGGACTATGAGCTAACGCAAGAAATGAAGAGACACGCTGTGATCGTTGCACTACACGCACAGCACAGCGATGTTGAAATTGCAAAATTCTTCAAAGTTCGGAAGGAGTTGGAAACCTCAGGCCGACATGTGTCGCCTGTAGCTAAACGCAAAATCACGCAGAACGTTCGAACTGTATGTGAACACTACAGTTTGTACAACAGGTGCAAAACATTATCGATGCAAACCTAGGAATGCCCACCAGAGCCATTTCCCAAGATCTCCTAATTTCCGAGGGCACAATCCGCACTGTGGTGCATGAGGACCTTCGTTATTAAGTCGTATGTTCTCACGGAAAGAGCAGTTCATGTCGGCGAAAACGCAAGAACAACGACTGCTTCGAGCGCAGTGATTATTAAGCAAGGTCAAACATCCGGAGAACCTAGCATGCTCCGTTTCTTTTCCGATGAAAAAAAAATTCGACCCGGACCAAAAGGTGAACCGGCGAAATGACAGATGGTTATGTGCGGATTTCTCGGATATCCCAGTGTTATGCACACAAAATTTCGTGCAACTGTGATGGTGTGGTGAATAGTGAAAGACACGTCATGCCACCCAACAGGGGCGGCGCTAACTTTTTCGGCAAGCTGTACAGTTTAGCATTCAGCTGCGAATTAATCAAAATAACAGTATCAACGAATTATATTTTCAAAATGAATCAGAACATATTACAAATATAAGTTACTTTTAAATAGCATTCAAGTAGTAATTTTATTTTGTTTTTTACAAAACATTATCCGAAGAGAAAGGGCTTATTTCTTATAGTGAATTGGAGCGACATAGTAAAACTAACGCATACGCATTTCGACGTTAGTTCATAGTTATCGGGACACGGGTATAGAAACAAAGCACTCTCCACTGTTCACAATATTGTTATTTCCGGGTAGAGGATCCAAAGCATGAAGGGGCCTTTCCACAATATCTTAAATATGCTTTGTCCGTTTCATGTTTGCCTATGAGGAGACCGTTCTGTAACTGTAAAATCTATAGAATGCTTCTCTAACCTTCTTGTAGTCTCCACAGCAATGTGAGAAAGCATTTACTACGTGATCAGAAGTTTCCGGGCAGCAATATTATTGCACTGTAAGCATGATTTCACGAAATTAATATGGTGTGGAACCTCCCTTTTGCTTTTATTATTAAGACTTTCCACCAGATGCTGGTAGTTAGCTTAACGAATTTTCTTCCATGCTTCCCGAACTTATCAGTCATAGGTGTTAGGCGATGCCTCCAGATTATCTCAAAATGTTCAGTAGGATTTATATCGGGGCTCTGTACAGGTCAGTTTACTTCAACCCTTTGCTCTTCAAATGTCCTGTATCCACTTTGTTTGTTGTGTCAGGGAGCATTGTCAGATTGGTATAGGAATGATCAATCCCAAACAGCTGCCGCAATATTGTAAGTGCAGAATTGTTCAAAACCTCAAGTTGCAAACGTCATGGTTTTTCTACTGGAACAAGTTGGCCTAATCCAAACCATGAGAATGAGTCCCATGAAAATCGTAACATCTCCTGCTCCGAATTTCCTGAGCACCACTCACTTTAAGTGGAGGAGATAGAACCAAGAGATGCAAGGACAACAAGATGTGCCTGCTGTGTTGATAGTCCGAATGGAGCATCTGCTGCCTGAAGAATCTCTGGAGTAGTTCTGAAACGAATACCACCAAGAGGTTCTTTCATCCTAGGAATCAAATCGAAATCACAGGATTATATGAGAGCATGGTGGATGGTAGATCACTTCCCCTACTATACACATCAGCCACAAGTTGCTCTGCACTACCCTGCAGAATGAAGGACGAGTTCTGCAAAAACTACTGCCGCTTTTTTTCTCAAAACTTGTCGTAGATTGAGTTGCAAAAATCAACAGTAAAATTGCTTATCGACGGTCTGCCCAGGAATTAATGTATGAATTAGAGTAATATTATCGCAGTCGCACACAAGAAACGTCATAACTTTCAAAATTGTTGGGGTTCTGGGGTACTTTTGAATTTTTTGGTGGCCCGTAATGACGCCACTCATTCTATTGGAGTTTCATATTTGGCTCGTAAGACCTGGCCCATGATGATAGGGTGTAATGATACGACGTGTTAAAGCCTCTCCTTCTGACAATGTTTCTTGTCACGTGCTAGAATGAATCGAAGAGAGACAGGGGCTGTAGAAATGGACCGATATAAGCCTCACTGGACAGCTGTGGAATGAATTGGAGCGACGGCTTTGGATATCCAACACCTACGACTGAGCTCATCAAAACTCTTCCGAGAAGAATGGAAGAAAAGTCCCGAAGCTATCTACCAAAATCTAGTGGAAGTCTTCCTCGGAGAGTAGAGGAAGTAATAAAAGCAAAGGGAGGTATTAATTTTCATACAATCACGATTACAGTGTTAAAGATTAAGTGTCCGAAATGTTTGATCACCTATGTGTAATTTAAACCTTTACACTTTTTATTAACTACTTCAAGGAGCAAACCTTTACTATCTTTTACTTGGATCTAGCATAAATCCGTCAAGTCAGACTCGTAACTAAGCTGTCACACACATAACGCTAGAGTAATTAATTACCCATATAAATATGGGATACATACCTAAGTACTATTTATTTCTTCATAATTGTTTAAGCAATAAAATATTAAAATAAGCTGAGATCTAAGATGCAAGTACAAATTTTGAAACTTCTTAACACAATAATGCAGTCACACTTTAAAGAAACAAAACTATTATATCCATTTAACTACTGACCGAATATCTACCATAGGATGACTCAATATACTTGCTAATTATGAATTTTGCACAATTCATTAAAAGAATAATTTATCAGTTAGAATTTAAACCATTTTTTCTGGAAAAATGTTATACAAGCGTCGCACACGTAATGCTGGAATCTTCCAAATACTAATCAACTTAAACGGGAAATAGTAAACTGGGAAGACAGTCTATTAACAATAACAAAAAGCGACATCGACGAAAAAAAAATCATAACATTATGATTTAAAGTTAGATGATATCTTTGGAGATGAAAGTATGATTTGCAAAATTAACGATGCGCTTAATTCGATCATATTCGAGCAATTTTGCTTCAGTCTAGTGTTCTCATAAAATTCACTGCTCGCAGACATTAGTGGATATTTCAAAAGATCGCCCGTCTGCCACAACAGCAAGAGATGACCATTACTTAATGTTATTGGTAAGAAGACGCCGGCACAGCAATGCGACGGAACTGCGAGGGCAGTTTTTTGCTACCACTGGACGACGGATACGCACCCAGACCATAGGAAATTGGCTCCATCGTATTAGACTATATGCCCGCCGTCCAATGTTATGTATTCCTCCGTTATCCTTAGAACCCATAGAAGCCATCTGATGAGCATCGTCATTGGAGGGGTGATGAATGCCAACTGTCCTCTTCTCTGACGAGTCAAGGTTTAGCCTGTAGCCTGGCGTTCATCGTGTCCTTATCTGGCGTGAACGAGGAACACGAGAGAATCTAGGTTTCGTGCGAGAAAGGGACTCCTTTGGTGGAATCGTGTGTAGGCTGACATCCGTATCTCCAGGTCGTCAGAAACGGATCGCCAGGAGATATCGAGATCAGATTCTGCATTCGATAGTGTTACCATATGCTGAAGAAGCTGGAAACAACTTTTTATTTTCATGGACGATAAGGAAGGCCCCAACGTGCGTATCTCGTCAACAACAACATAGACTGGCCTTCAAGTTCTCTAGATCTGAGTCCTGTTGAACTTGCTTGGGATGCACTGGGAAGACGTCTGTCAAACGGTCCAATGCAGTGGCGTAGCTAGCTTTTTAGAGCCCTGTTCTTTTGTCATTCGTCATTTTGTCATTTAGCGCCCCCTCAGTTAACTTTTTAGCGCTCCTTCAATTCACCTTTTTAGCGCCCCTAATTCGTTGCGCCCGTGTACTTTGCACACATTGGCCGCCCGTAGGTACGCCCCTAGTCCAATGCCCTCCACAACACTTCTTGAACTGGAAGTTGCCCTGTAGCAAGAGTAGCAGAGGATCCCATAAGAACAGTTCGAAAATCTGGTCTCGTCTATTCCTCATCGCTGTCAGTGTGTTTTGGCCGTCCAGGGTGATCATAAACCCTACTGAGCAGTCCATGTGATGCACTCTCGTCCAGTTCACCCCTATCAATATTTCACTTACTATTCAATCACGATAATTTAGTTGCATCTGATTTTCATAATCGGACAGCTTTCATCGATTTGTCATTTGCTTTTCTGATGTTCTTGTTTAATAAACAAAAATCAATGCTTCTTTTTTATCGCTTCATATTAATTTTGAAATATCCCCCAATTTTCGTGAATATGAGCAGTATAAAATTATAAAGTACAATATAAAATCAAAAAATCAATACTCATAAAATTTTAATTTCGTAATACAAATTTTTACACACATCTTCAATGGATGCTTTCAGTTTAGGCCACTTCATTAAATCAGCATCTATCAAAATAATGTTGCACATTGTTCGACACATTTTCCGCAAGTGCACCCATCAAAGCAATCTTTACCCCTTTGTCAATTCTGCCATTTTTCATCAGCGTTTTCCATTTTGGAGACATTAATTACCGATTTCAGTTATCGGGGTCACGATCTACCTTGTCAATCAAGTCTCCACCCCAATGATGGTCCAATTTCCTCTAATTTGAATATAGATTATATTCTCGTGGAAACAATCTGCTGGCAGACATAACGAAGCTTCAAGTCGTCACTACATCGGTTTGATGGCAATCAGCTAAATAACAGCAGCAGATTTCTTCTAGTTGAACAGGTGGTTTCCGCTGACCAATCTCTCTACGATTCGAATATACACACAATCCTTAATACCAGTAAATTAAATTGCAGTTATACTACTTAATTAAACTTTAGATATACCTCTTGTCCATAAAAAAAAATTATTACTTCGACCACACTGTGGTCATCATTCGGTGAACACACATGAAGGTTGGATTGTTGCTAGCACCGCGATGGTCAACTGACTTTTCCGCTTCCAGGCCTTGTTATCTCGTTGGCCTCGGGGTTGGAGAGAATGACGTCATCCGAATTTCCACACCAGCCCTCATGCATCGCGAGGAAGAAATTGTTCTTGCAAGTAGACTCTATGAACAAATGGCTTTCATCCAATTAAATACACATGCAAAATTATTTACAGATACGTCAAATTATTTACGAAATAGCCTATACGAGGTCCATACGTCAACCGACTTCTATGAAAACATTCCCCAGCCCATCATAATACAGAGGTTGAGTCAAAAGTAGTGGCCGACTCGGGAGGGGGAGGGTTAGAGTTTGAGGAATTCTGGGCGAAGACCATTTACCACAAGGGTATATCGCAGTTTATTAAGAGAAAAGAGTGGGAAGAAACGTCAGTACGAATTTGAATGCAATAGACATTGTGCCACCTGCGTCAGCCGGTGTAAAAATATAGCAGAATAATTGGTGATACGCGGGCTCCTTCGTCACTATTGGAAAAAGGGAACCAGTGCGCGAGCAGCAGCCGCCGAAATTTGCAGGGTGAGGGTGGAAGGTCAGGGTGTGACTAATGAACGGACAGCACGACGGTGGTTCTCCCGCTTTTCGTCTAGAGACATGGGCCTGGAAGATGTGCCAAGGAGCAGAAGACCCAACGAAGTGAATGACGCAGCCCTACGGCAACAAGTGGAAGCCAACCCAGGCAGCACTACCCGTGGACTAGCGGCGGACATTTGGACATGACAATCGAGTGTGGTTCGCATCTGCATGGGAAAGGTCAACAGGAGCTGCCGAGTTGTGCTCCACGAGCTGACGCCCGCGCAAGCACAACAACGGGTGAAGGTGTGTCATCAACTGCTGGGCTTCTGCTACATCCAGCATACAGCCCCGACCTGGCACCTTCCGACTACCATCTCTTCCGGTCCATGGTGCACTTCCTGTGTGGACAGCGCTTCGCCAATGTCAGTGAGGTTGAAGATGCCGTGCGTGATTTTTTCGCCCAGAAACCGGAGGAGTGGTTTCGCGAGGGCATCCGCCAACTGGCTGATTGTTGGATGAAGACCATCGAGCATAATGGACTCTACTTTGAAGATTAGCAGTGAGTGGTTCCTGTCTGGTGCCCATTTAAAAGTTTGCGCGGTGATTGGCCACTACTTTTGACTCAGCCTCTGTAGAACCGTCACCAGCTGGTAATGTATTACCACAGAAGATGTATCCATCGCGTCTTGTTGTTTGCTTCTTATCTGCACTTTGCGATCAACAATGGTAAAGGCGAAAGCGTGATTCATTGGACCATGCAACGTTTTTCCAATTGACAGTAGTTCAGTGCAGATGATTAAAGACCCATTGCAGCCTCAATTTGTTTTGCGCTGAAAGGACATTTTATTCATACAAGTCTTCAGCTGTTAAAGCCGACACGGAACAATGTCCTCTGCTTTATTAGCATACGCAATCCTCTGCAAGCGCTGTTGGCTCCCTGTCGTTGACGAGGTTTTATTGGCCATAGGATTTTTTGCATTTTTGAGCGTTGCATGATTCTCGGTACACTTGAGCAACAGTTGAACTAGAAAAGCCCAAAACGCTTTCTGTTTATATTCAGAAAATAATGTGAGAGTGAAGAAGGTCAATAGAAAGTTGGGTAATGTTGTATCTGCAGTAGAAAGTATGTCAAATTTCAATTTGATCTATCTCAGTGTTGAGAAAATTAAAATTACGAGGAACGTCCAGAAATTAAGTTCCGTTTGGTAGTACAAAAAAGCAAGTACACACTCAGAAAAAACATATTACAAAGAAATCTCCAACTCTTTTTCTACATTAGCTCCCACCATTTTTGAAGGCACTTAGTGTATCACAACTTGGCACGAGTTTTTGTATCCCTCTTCATAAAAAGTTGCTGCTTGTGTTGTCAACCAGGTAGTGATAACTTCTTTTACCCCGTCATCGTTGTTGAACGTCTGACCGCATTTAACTAGCGACTTTCATCTCTTTGCACCTGTAGTCATTCCTTGGTGACAGACGTCACTGCAACGATAACATGGGGGAAAAACACGAGCTAAATCACTTAGAAGTGAAGCTATTACATAATGAAATGAATGGACGTTATCGTTGTGGAAATCAGTTCCTAACATTTCTTCAACATTATAAAATGGAAACGCGTGTGGTATCCTATTATACTATGCGAAGAATCCGTAACGCTTATTGTTAAGAGTTTTCATCGCACCAACAATATATGCGGACCAACAATATATAGCTCATGTCTAGCAATGCAAGGCAGAGTTTGTGTAACAATAGGCCAATCGTGTTTGTGTCAAAAACTATACAATGGAAGGTACGATTTTTATTATAAAGGATATCCTAAAATGAACTGACATTTTGATTTTGCCGCCATTTTTTTCGTGGTACAATCAGAGTAGAGGTTTTTTATATGTTGTTATTATTAAACATTGAGGTCAAAGTATGCAAAACTACACAATCGAGCAACGCGTAGAAATTGTAAAAATTCACTTCAAAAATTTAAAGGTCGTGTTATCTCGCAGCAAGGTGATGTGAATTGGCCGCCAAGTTCATGTGGCATGACATACTTCTTTCTCTGGGGTTATCTTAAGTTTAAAGTGTACACCTATAAACCACAAATATTGAGAACCTCAAAGATGAAATTCGCTACAACGTTGCTGAAATTTCCCAGCAATTATATTAACATGCTATTGAAAATTTTCTCAAAAGAGTGAATTTGTGGTACCAAGGTCATTTATCAGATGGTAAGATGTTTGGTGTCATTCATAATCTCCACGTTTTTACTTTCTAATAAAGCAAAAATATTATAAATTTTCCAATGGAAAACGTGTTTTATTAATAAACGAGTGTTTCTCCCGTGAAAAAATCACGGGACCAAAAGTAAATTTATTAGAAAGGCACTAAATTCGAGCGGCACTCACTTACAATGCTTATGTGCACTGAAAATCACGCCATCTCTCGGTGTTCAAAGAAAATTCACGCTAAATTCTAATTATTGCCATCTCCTTTGCCACTGCTCGCAACAATAATTCCTGTTATGGAGAATTATATTCTGAAAATGCTGAACGACACGGTCTTTGCATTGTAAACAGCACCGCTTAGCTCTCATTCGTCCCCAAATCGCAGTTGGTTATTTAGCCTCGATATCGGCATCCGAAATCGCTCAATGTGCAGGCGAATGCGTTCTCTATCTTATTTCTCCTCTATGATGGTTACGGACTTACGTAATTATTATTATTAGGATTAAAATGTTAGCTCATTTTGGAACACCCTTTATATGCCCGTCTTCGCCGAGCTTAAACATGTACGTGACGAATTTGAAGTTGGTAAAGCATAAAACGGGTGTATCGTAACCCGTTTGGTATGACGCATTGTTCTTCGACTGCACGCTAATATGCCACCCTTGCATTCTGTATGGAAACATAAGCACATAGTGTAGAGGATCATAAGATGGGTGATTTTCTAAAATCCGACGAATCCTACCATCTGTGCGCTGGCGTAAATGACTTCACTGCCAGGTAATATCACAGCAACGTCCGAAGTTGTCGATAAATTGTAGGGTCGACGGTCATTAGGTTGAACGTTTGGAGTATTAAGCAATACAACAGCAATTCCGAATAATCAGGTTCATTACAAGCTACAATAGTCAGCGGGGATAACACAGGACAATTCGTTTTAATACCAACAATACCGTTACAGGCGACTGATCGTTTTGTAGAGTTCGAGCGTCGACAATTCCTTTCGCCCAGCTTTTAATGAAATGTAATTAAATTTTTTTCTGTGTGAGAAAACCCCGAAATTGGAATGAAAATCCCCGTAACGCCCAGGAGTATCCATAAAAAGGTGGTTTCAAGGAATCTGGAATAAAAACCACAATTGATATTAACTCTCCGGACTACAAGTCCTTAAACAAAGTTGGTATATACCTAGAGTAGATAGATACTGATACCCCGCTTTCGTTTTGCCTTGAAAAGCTCGGCGAAGACGGGCATCTCAGCTAGTAACTATACTACCACGATTTTGTAGATCATGCTGACTGATACATTTTGCAGTCTATGGTAAAGAAGCTGCTGAATCAAGATTGTATGGAATCGGCAGAAAATACTCATAACCAATTCCAAGATGCCTCCAGATTCAGTGTCCGCATTATGACAATTCGTCGAACTTAGGGTTTTCATGACCGAGCATTCGCATATATACCGAACATAAGCGTACAGGTGTATAGAGATCGACAAAAATGGATTCTTGGATAATGACCAAGTATCTATCCGATGACCAGTTGGGTGCGGAGAATGCAGAGTGAATGATAAAACTCGGCTGCATTGTGTTGCAATTAAAATTAGTGGTGGTAGCATAATGGTTCGGCCTCGGCCTTCTAGTTCCTGTGAAGGTAACTATGAAGATAGATGCGTAACTCCAAGTTTTACTCAATTCCATGCGTGTTTATAATGTTGTCAAGTTTGGTGAGGCTCATTCCTGTTGATATGAATGTTTAGGAATTGAAAGAGCCTGTTCAGAATCCGGATCTCATAGACATTTGTGGGATGAATTAACGTCAACTGTGAGCTACGCCACACCTCCTCACATCGGTGACAGAAGCGCCCACTCTGCCTTGGAAGAATGAGCGTAAACTTCGAACTGCAATGTTTCAAAACTTGCTGGATAAACCTCTTGACAGTATGGTAGACAAGTGAAACGGTGTTTCATGGTGTTTCTATTGTCTAGAAGAGTGGTAGCTGTTATTGTAGCAAATGGTGGACCCATGCCATTTAAATTTCTTACTTCTTTGTAAGAGAAACAACATGTAAAGGTGTCTTGATCTTAGTGTACGAAGGTTAGTCATAAAGTCCTTGCAATCAACATGAAGTCCGACTGCAGCAGGGAATCGACAATGGGAGCGTGTGAGAGACGGCCAAAGCAATAGCCCTACAGCACCAATCCAATAGGCAAAATATAAACGCGGGCTGTGATACTTTTTTTGCATCCGAAGGGAAATGACGCCACACAAGTCCTTGCCGAGTTGAAAAGCATGTACGGGGACGATGCCCCATCGTACCAGGCCAGATAATCTGAAAGACGGCCCCTACCCTGGGCGAACTTCCCTCAGTTGGCCTTGGCCCTCACAGTGGGAATCAGATCATCCAGAAGATCCACATAAGACACTATCCTGTTTGTAACATGTTGCACGCAAACAGTTTGCTGCAAGGTGGATGTCACATTTTTTCACACCATTCCAGAAATAGCGACGTTTGCAGAACCCATTAGATACGAATTTTTGCCTCATCTGCTCTACTCATGCTACCTGGCACCTAACGGATTTTTCGCTCTTCCCATGCATGAAGAGAGGGCCAAACAGGACTACAGCAGCTGATTCATCACTGGGGGAAGTGCTTGACTCTGGTGGGATCTGTGGGATGTTACATTGTCTTGCTGGTAGGTGTCATGATTCCGGGGGAAATAGCAGTTTATCTGATCTGCAAGAGACCCAAAACCATACCATTAAACATTCCTAGGACTATTCCCATCCCGACCAGCCTATCTTCTGCTAACAGTTGTGTACGGAGGTTTGACGTCATTTTGTCCACCGTCCATCCATTCAGTGAAGCAAAAATCGTGACTCATCAGAAAAGGGTCCGTTGCCACTTGGCCAGCGTCTTGTCTCGGTTTTGCTGCGCAAACTCGTGGCGTGTTTTTTTTCCGCGTTTACAGGCCGTCAAAATGGATATCTACATCGGAATCCCTGCGCAGCAAGATTCGCTGAAAATTCGTTTTGGAGACCCTTCTGTGTATCTCAATGTTCATTTCGACAGTCTGCTGCTCAACAGTAGTGCGCCGATTGGTCCCATTTACCTCGGGATCAATGGCACATTGCGCTCCGCAATTGGCACGTAAAGTTTTCACGTCTGTTCCATTTGTCAGTGACACTACTGCTGCACAAAAAAACATTATAGAGAATTCGTTGTTTCCGAAGCGTTGCAATTCTAGCCTGACAACTGATAATCATGCCCTTTTACATAATTAACGAAAAAGCCTGTTAAATCGTACGCCTTTCCCATGATATTACTGCTATGACTTAACTGGACTCTTGATGTTACTGTGTTATGGATGCCTTATGTAAAGTAGGGAGCATAAAAATTGGCAAGAACCAAAACAAGCGTTTTAATATAAGGAAACATGACATCCATACAAGGAAGGTATCATTATGTACCGGCAACATTTGAGAATGTGTGCTACAAAATCATTTCTTGATCTTCCCTCCTTGTTTTTGCAAGCACTCCTGCAATCTGCCGGGCATGCCATCGAAAAACCACTCCAACAGATCAAACGACATATTGCCCCACATTTCTTCTACCAGACGTTTCCAGTCATTGAAATCTGTTGGGCCATGTTTGGCAAGAGCTCATTTACTAAATCTGTGGATGGTGAAAGGCCAACTGTGCAAAATGGCGTCGTTCATTAGCCTCTAGTATCTTGGGTCTACCTGATCCAGCCTTGCTTTCGATGTCTTCTCCTGAATCCAATTTCTTCATTATTCGATAACATGTTCTCAAAGGTATACCTGACCTTTCACTGGCCTCCTGTCTATTTCTGATGCCATTTTCCCAAAGGACTCGGAGTGTGTTTCTATTCTGCTGCTCCATTGCTCATATTATCCGTAAATTAACTATGCAACAACCTTGCGTTAGTTATATGGCTTCAATGCGATATACCTGCCCTACCTACGTTTATAATGAACCCATTCACCGATTTTGCATGTTGTAAGATCATTATTTTAGATGCACTTTAACATTATGTAAATACCGCAGTTTTGCCAATTTTTATGCTGCCTACTTTAGTTTAATGTGATACTGTACCTTCACAATGCGCTATATCAATGTAGTGGTGAAGTGGGCATAATTAAAGTGATTGGACATTATAAAATGTAAAACAAAAAAGAAGGAAAAAATTTGTAAATAAAATAAGTGATAAAAAACAACTTTCGGTTTTTAATGAAGACATTTAATATCAGAATAATTCCCACCAGATGGCTTCGTAGAAGTACGGGCGCTAAAACTCTGGATCCAGATCGGTCCAGATCTGACCATCTTCCCCGTCCACATCCACGCCATACGTCACCATATTAAATTTTTATAAGCATTTCTTCGGTTTTGAACTCTATCAAATAGATATTCTGGATTCTATATTCAGGATCTCTTGTATCAAATATAGTGCTCTAGTACCAAATAGAGTCCCTGCATAAAAACTCTAGTACCAAACAAACTATGATGCCGTCTGGTGATCAGCAATGTAACTATTCTGGTATTAAATTTCTTAATTATGAACACAAAATTCCACTTCCGTACATTTCTGTGTAAACCGTATCAGATTACTGTACATTGCGATTTATTGCATTTTCAAGTTATCTGTTACATGTTGATCACCCGCTATATTGCGACTATTTCAAATAGAGTACAGAACTTAAAAGTATAGAATAATTACATGCAGAGGAATAAAGAGAGAGGCTAATGTTTATAATGTACAACAAGGTTTTCATGGAATTCAGTATTAAAATTGTATTCTTAGAAGGAATTAAAAAATAGTCGAATGTTCATCAGATTTATGAGAAATTTTATGACTACTTATTAACATTTAAACTTAAGAAGAAAAGAATTCAAAGGTTATTCGATACCAGATGCCTATAAATAGCCGTTTATATTAACTTGGCATTTCATAAACTTTCAGAACAAAAACTGTTTATTGGTGTGATACGAAACGTGGGAGAGGTCTGTAGCAATAAACGGGTCATTACTTCGCTCGTTAACGAGTTTTAAATTCAAATCTTATTATTATTAATACAGTTCTTGATATAATTAAAAGTAATACAATTTTATCTACGCTTTTCTAATATCATGAAATCATTAATCTAAGGGGCATTAAAGGGAAACTTCAAAAACTTTAAATTTCACTTTAAATCCATACGTCAATGTCTGAAGCTGTTCTAACTTAACTTTTTTTCTATAGATAACAAGATTTAAATATATCTTCTTTATAACTATCAAATGCCGTGTCTTTCAGCTTGAAAATTTTATGCTAATTCATGTTTCACGGCCAACACCTTTGGCTAAAATTACGTAGATATCAAATTCGTAGCCCTTTCATAATTCATGTGCTAAGTTAACGTAAGCTGTAAGTGTCGTTTATGAAGAGATTTCATCTTCAAAGTGACTTAGACTAGAAGAACAAGATCGACTTTCGTGTCCTTGATTAGAGGGCAGAACTAGCATAAAATGTCAAGAATAGGAACTCTTTTCTAACTTTCCTTAAATACAATAAACATAGCTGTTTAAAAATATATTAGCCATTTCCTGTATTGCCCAGCCAAAATTTCCAAGGAAAATTGACGAAACTGCCAAGAAAGAGAGTCATATGGATTTCATTTTCTTATTTTTTTTGGCAAAGAAAATGACAATAAAAATTGCGCATTTTACTACACAATTATTCTAAATGACAAACTTAAAGTCTTTTTTAAAGGAAATGAAAATATTGAATTAGGAGATGAAATCGGTATGCTTATTCAGTTCCATTGTCGATTGTAAATGCATTATACGTCAGCCTGCATACATATCCAAAAGATTTATTAGTCTGAATTCTGTTTCAAAAATCATTTTTGGATTTTAGCCTGTTGAGAGACAACCTTGGATTAGTTGTTTGTTGACTATCATTAAAATTAAATTTTAATACCTTAATAAAATAGAATTTTTCATAAACATGTCATTTCTGACCACCAGAATGAATTTATCTTCAAATTTCTTCCCACGTTTTATTTCCATCGAAAAAATAAAAACAAACTTGAGTTTAAAGTTTTTCTTCACATTTCCTATTTCAAAAATCAGTTTTTTGAAAGAAGAAAGTTCGCAGTTATCGTATGGAATCGTGAATACGCGATTTTAATCTCTTTTTCGCCCTTCAATTACATAAGGAAAGTGGATAGATGTAGAAGTGTATTCCTTTCTCGTCCCTGTTTGTGATTCCATTCGATCACACTGGGAATTTTCCCTTAATCGCTGGGACTCCGCCCATGTGGCCCTCCAAATGCTTCACACACAAGGGGATAAGAAAGGGGGGGGGGGGGAAAAAAGAAAAAAATGTGACAATGGAAAAGTTTTCCTTCTCATCTATTAGTAAAGTGAAGTAGGAGAGGGTGGGAAGGTGATAATTTATTCTTGTTTGTTTTCTTTTCTTTCCCTCCCCCTTCTTTCTCTATTCTAATGAACAAAAGGAAGAAAACTTAACTAATTGTATTTTTTCCCAATTATGTTTTCTTGTTTTGGCTGATTTGCCGTTGGTGAAGTGGAAAAGTTCGAAACCGTAGGGAAAATATTTGCTGAAAATGTCGGCGACTAGGTAACCATTAGCCAAGTCCCTGCGAAAGAAGGGGAAAATTAACATTAATTGACTTGTTTTATAATAAAATGATTATTTTATACTATATTACTTATGCTTAAAAGTGTCCTCTTTACAACCTTTTTTCAGATCTAATTAATCACTGATTTATTTGATCGATATTTTATTACTTTTTGCAAGGGGTGGTTCAGTTAAATAATAGATTACTTTGGAGGAAAGCTTCGTAACGATGGCTTTAATGAGTCATCGACGAATTTATCTTGAGTCCTTTCATTTTATTAAAACGCTTAATATCGTCATTGACCTTTGCCAAAGATTAATATTTTACCCATACCTTTATTACATTGATAATGTCACGTTACGATAGAGCTACGAAAAAAAGTATTATCAACTTCAACCTACATTTTAAGCGAAAACATTAAAATTTAATAGACATTTTACAAATACAATGAAACTTTTTAAAGTAACGTGTTCAAGTTATTAGCATTTAATCTATATTACTGTTTATAGCATTCTATGGGACTATTCCAAATGACATATAATTAATTTGTAGCTTTCTATGGGATTATTCAATATCGGAATTTGATATATCTAAAAGTTTGATTACTGACTGGTTAATAAAACGATTTGTATCATAATAAAGCAGAACTGCCCAATTTTTGATTATCTGCGTACCTCATCATCCCACAATGTGTGTCCTTCGCATTCTAGGTCACGCATTTAAAGGAAAGCCCATTTCTGCCCGCACCCCCAATCCCAAACATTTCTAAGGTTTTGTATGCACCCAGCCGTGAATCGATTCCAAAGTGTTCACAGATCTCAAGACAATGGTCGTACATAGCCCCCTTAAAATTAGTTACAAGGTTAACAAGAAGACAACAAAAGGTTATTGTGGGTAATTACTACAGTGACGGCAAAGAAATAGAGAAAACACTTCCACATCAATAATTTATTATCACATTAATTTATAAATTATTGATGTGAAAGTGGTATCCCAGTTTCTTTGCCGTCACAAGCTGTTAGATCCGGAGACCCAGGGCCCAGAGGTATAGATCAAAGTCATCTGCTCCAATACGTCCTATTCATTGATGTGGATGAGAGTATCGCGTTTAGTCTTCCGAACGTTCATATAAAAGTGTGGATGTGTTCCATCTTACGGAAAAACGTTCAAAAGCATCCTCATTTACCTAAGGAAACAGCCCATATGGAATTCCGACCACTGTTTTCTTCCAAAATGATTGGGTCACAAACATTTCTGCGAGAAATGGAACAGAAGACATTCACTTTTAGTGAACCCGTTTTTTTTCGAATTTTCTGTGCCCCGATTTCGTACGTTGTGACAATTCTCTATGCCATTTAAAGTGAAACGTCGCTCTATCACAGGAGAAATTTCACGTAAAATGGTGTTCCTTCTTCCAGTAACATTTTTTCGCAAACTCAAACCTGTTCTTGTTTTCAGGGTGAAGAGCTTGCAGTTACTGCAACCTAGAGGATTTCTTCAAGAACCATTTATATAAAACACATCACATGGTCGTTTGAGGTAATCCCAGTTGATGACTAGGCCTTCATTGTTGATTTTTCTGGACTACGCTGGAATGATTCTTTGATGATTCTCTGCACAAGTCTGTCCGACGGTTGACCAATTCTTACTGTTTGTCGATACCATCTACGGATGCTATTTACACTAGTCAACACACATTTTGTGACTAAAACCACACAAAGTGTTCTTAGTAGTAATTTGTAAGTAGAATCCGAATCTGCTTTTAAATTTTTTCTATCACGTCAAGTTTCCAAGTTATGCACATCGAGACTTCTATGTTAAAGTAATGGGAGTGAAGAGAAGCGGCTACATTGTTAAAGTATCCATATCTTGGGGCCGCAAGGAAATTTACCAGGCCCCTAATACTGAATGATTTAAAAATGTTTCATTGTAAAACAAGAAAGCTGTGCGTGCTAGAGAAATTTAAAAATTATATTCGTAATCAGCAGAAAAAATACTACCAAAAATCACCCACTTTCATTTTGTTACAAGAAAAATCTTAAATTTTGTTGGCCAGTGTTATCAGATAGTGGATCAATGTTGAAATCTTCTTCTAAACTGGCATTTGCTGACGCATCGCCATTTTAATTTCGCTGTTTTTAAAATAAGAAAAAATAAAACTCGGACAGCCTTACCTATCATTAGATGCAAACGGATCTTTTAGGTTTGGAATTGTCAAACTATTTACGCGCCTTCAAAATGTTTATTTTGAATAACCCTATATTTAAAAAGAACTTCGTATTATTATATCCGACTTCGGTAAGTTCAGTTCCGTAAGTATTTTCTTGTAGTTTGGTTGGCTGCCAGGGGTACTTTTGTGGAAGTCACATTTGCCATGTTGCGACAGCTTCGAATAATTTGTCAAGTTGGCCATAGTATTGCTCTTCAACGGATGGAGCCAACATGTTGAAACTTTGGGTCCTAACTTAACTGTTTGTGGAAAAGAAGCTAATTATACAATTAAAGGCCAGAGAGCAATATTGTTAGCTTCAGTTGGTTCCAGACTTGTCCAAAGAGGTGAAATGTGAACAGCTGTAAGGCTTGTATTCAGGGTTTCTATCGTAAGTATTTTATCATCTTCATCAGATTGTGAGGCACTTGATTGTGACTGTTTTGATTTCTTTATAGCAAATTCTTTTCTGCATGAGGCACAAATTTTCTGACCAGGTTTAATACCACTTTTTGTCATCTCCTTCATTTGATCAGCTGTTTCCAGACTGATGGGTCTTAAACTT
>JAHWFO010018799.1:405193-477323 GCA_023313115.1 Rhysida immarginata | reverse complement strand
TCGATATTCATGGTTATGGCAGGGCATATTAATGAGAAAAATCTCATAACCAACAATGCAAGACAAAGTTTTTGCAACAATAGGTATCAACAATGGTATCAACACCCAATGCACCAACACAAGGCAGGGATCAACAATATATATCTCATGACCAACAATGAAAGGAAAATTTTGTGCAAGTGTAATTAACCCGGGCAACGCCGGGTAACTCTTCTAGTTGAATATAAACGTGGTGTCAAGGTCTTGTATTGCTAGCTAAAGTAAGAGAAAAATAGAGACGATGTTAAAGCAATACGACTGGTTTAGTGTTAAAGCTTACGCGTTTCAAAGCAATAGCTTCATCTACAGAGCCAGTGAACCAGGCAATAGCTTCATCTACTGGTTCGAAACGCGTAAGCTATAACAAAAAAACAGTCGTGTTGGTTTAACATCGTCTCTATTTTTTTCTTAAAAATCATCAGTTGTAAATTTTGCACCAACTACATATTTATAATATCTTGCAAATTTGCTCTTACATTCACTTGTTGCACCCCCTCCCCCTCCCATTCATCCGTTCTTGCTTGTAGTCATCTAACCATTTTAAAGACTATACGATTATGAAAACAATGAATTCGTATATTCTCTGACTGAATTCGTATATCCTCCTACCTCGGAATCGCAGATTTCAGACGTGGTTTTCGATTCATGAGTTGATATAGGCCTGGGTATTTGTTTTAATAATCTTCTTTAAAATGATAGAGCAAATCATTGCAGTTGCGGTACAGATATTTTTATCCAATTTGCATGTTTTTAGCTTTTCTTAATTAAATTTGGATCTTTGGGGAAATGAAAAAAGGAAGCATTCTTATCTTTTGTATTTTATTTTGTATTATTGCAAGTGGGAATCGCGCATAATGGTATTTTGCTGTGTAAAAGCAATATTCCTCGTAATAGTTTTTAAGCATTGAACCGAGGCCAGCGAGATAACAAGGCTTGGAAGCGAAAAAGTCATCTGATCATCAGGGGTCTAGCAACAATTCAACCTTCATTGTTTCTAACAAACGGAAAAACATTCATTGTTAACATCCAAGATGGAGAAGGTTGTTAAAGAGAAGGTGGCCTCTATCGGGGTGATCGATGGTCATTGGCTACTGACGGAAGGTTTGGAGCAGACGAACGCATAGAAAACTATAGGGAATAGCGCGGTGACCTTTATTTTCCAGCCTATTTCAACTATTTATCACCAATATAAATGAAGAAAAACGTGCCAAGGTTTTATATAAATATTTTATTGGAATAATGTGTGTTTAAAATTCAGAGATTGCAAATAAAAGATCTATTTATATTCATTTAGCACTGAAATACAAAAGCAAATACTGCAACAGCGAGGCCACCTCGTCAAAGTAATTCTTTAACGATTAACCTGTTACAGTATTCAATCATTTAGCATTAAGTGCTAGTACACCATTAAAACATCTGCCACTGCTTGTATGGTTGTAAAAATGTGATCGGAAGAAAAAAAAAGTAATGCCTACATACCCAATCACTTTCTGTTTGAGTCTGACCGAACATTTTCGTTTTGCTCAAATTACAATTTCAGAGTGAAAGCGTATCCCACCTCGTCGTTTTTCCCAATGTGGTTTATAGAGTCTTCAAATGAATCTGAAGCCACTGAACAGTTTTAATTACTTGGTACGAGTGAAGGAGGTGAAGATGAAAGCAAAGAGTCTTGTGTATATTTTATTTTCTAAACTACTCTCTCAGGTTTCAAATTTTCTCCTAACTTTCGATTTCCTCATAGTGCAATCTGTTAGATTTTTCGTTTTAATACTCGTATCAAGGGCACATCTCCTGCTCAGGAATTCTCCTGCTTGTTACGAGTGTGCTCTTTTTCATTATAAGAAGGGGTGGGGGGTTTGCTCATTTATGAAATTTTGCTCGTATCTATTGCCATGAGAAGAATAAATGCATGGAAACTTAATAAATCCACTCTAGATTATAATATTGGACTAAAAATAAGGAATAATTGCGTTTATTATTAGCAAAAGCCCATGGAACACCAGCCATCTCAGCTTTGTTATGTTAAAAGGGGCGGATCGCCTGCTGCCAACCTTCCAGATGACGTCACAATCCTAGAAGGCAATGCGAGTGCTTTTGAGAGAAATCGGCCGATAGAGGCCACCTTCGTTTTAACAACCTTGCGACATAACCCAGGCCTGATCACTCAAAAAACATGGCGGCGCCCTGCGGCCGCATGGTTTAAGCGTTGCTCTGCATTTGTATCGGTTTATCAATGAAAAACTGCATCGGTCTTATATGATATTTATGGCGAGATTGCTCTAGAGAAGTAAGAGAAAATTTCCAAATTATAAGAGGACAGACGAAAGATGTGTAACTTATTGAAATTCCTTTTAGTAGAATAGGGTTAATTTTCACTATCCTCACAATCACGAGATGAGTGAATACGACCAAAGTAAATGAAATTTTTAATTATTTAACCATTGCTTCTTAGCCTTTTACTGTGACTAAATAGAAAAGGGGTATATATCAGTTGGTAAGAGGGGGAGAGGGGGTTCATCCCTCCCCCTCCTCCAGTCTCCTAAATAATAATTTCACTTTCCTTGGTCGCACTGTGCGGATAGTAAAAATTAACCCGAATGGGTACCACTTTAACAAATTAGTATCAAAGTAATGCTTAATATTTAATGCTTTAATTTGCTGTTACTGACGTACTAACCTGTACTATGTATATACTGTACTTTTCATAATTTGAGAGAAGAGTACTTGAAAAGAATATTATATCTGATTTTTGATATTCTTTTTTCCATTTAGTTTTGCCAGTGGCTCGTAAATGCTGCATACCGGGTTGTACTAGCTACTACAAATCATCGTACAAGACAATTAGTGTTTTTTCTTTCCATCCCGAAGGCAAGGAGTTGAGAAAAAAATGGATTAAAGCAATCCCAAGGAAAGATTGGCAAGTAACACCTAACAGTGTTATATGTGCAGAACATTTTCGAGATGATGACATAGTCTACGTTGACAAATTTCACTGTGAAAATGGAGAGGTGATTGAAGTGAAGAGAAAGAAACCAAGGTTAGCAGATAACTGTGTGCCTTCTATCTTCCCCAACTTTCCAAAATATCTGACCGTATCCCCTGCTGGGAAGAGAAGAGATCCACAAGAAAGAAAAGCTCAACATCAAGCCAGAAAAGATGTTGCCGTTAAAGAGTTCTTGGAACACGGATTTGATTCAGGACTTTGAAGAACTGAAATGTCAGTTACATTCAAGATTACCAAAGTACCTCTCGCATTGGGGTGTTCTGCCATGCAGTGAGAAATTGTTTTTTATGTTGTGCATACTGCCACAATCCCAGAGATTGCCGCCAGTGTTATTGTAAATAGTGACTTGCATACCACCATTTATTTGCATAAAGAAAAAATGAATGCAAGCAGCTTGGCATGGATTTTTGAAGATCCTCAGTGTGTATTGAAAAGATGGTCCCAGCTGAAGAATGGAAATATGTCATGTGTCTTCAACAATGTTCCCCACTATCGGATCGGTTTATGTGTGAAGTGCACCTAAAGAATCTTACGACTCGGACAGTTATTTCTAAAGGCAAAGAATTGTGTTGGCTATGTTATAATTTGGGAGCTGATAGTGGTTTTTCCAAGATAACACTACCACATCCGAGCCGTTGGCAATGTCAAAACTTGATTTGAGAAATAGGAAGACGACGTTATACATCTTTCGGATCTCAACATCATTAGGCCACTCTTGTCTGGCTTGGAAAACAGTTAGGATCCGATACCTATTTCTGCATGTCCGTTGAACAGTTTCTGCGTACATAACGAATGGTAGAAAATTCCATTAACCACCACGGTTCTGTTCCCAAGACAATTCAGGCTCTACTGCATGCCAACATCTTGATAAGATTTCCCTTATTTCATAATAATATACAATTAATATTATTCAGGCTTTTATTGTGACTAGTAAAATAAGGGGATTGGATTTTGGAAAGGGGGACTTGTGCAGAATGGAGTAAGTGCATAATTACATTTCTATCGCGAAATAAATTCTCAGGCAGTAAGAAGGATTTACAAATAAGCATGCATATACACTGTCATATCAATGAATTATGATCAGCACCCCTTCAAGGCACACGCATGGTTCGCCGCAACAACGATTACACAGTGCAAAATTTGCATAACAGGCTAAGAAAGCTTTAAAGCTGGTGCATCAAACGGCAGGTGCACGAGCCTCAAGATGGGTAAATGTCCGAATTTAACGGACATCCAAAAAGGGATGATAATAGGCTATCGCAGTAAGGGTGGCACCATCTCAGAAACGGCGCGATTTGTGAACTGTTCACGGTCCGCTGTAGTGAAGGTGTACAAAGAGTACAAACAGATTTGAATGCCTGTGGCTATCTGTCAATCGTAGCGGACCAGGTGCACCCGTACATGCTCACGATGTTCCCCCAATGCGATGGTGTGTTCCAGCAGGACAATGCACCCTGCCACAAGGCACGTCACCTTCTGGATTGGTTCGAGGAACACTCTACTGATTTTCAAGTGCTCCCTTGGCCCGCTAATTCGCCTGACATCAATCCAATCGAACATCTGTGGGAGCACCTTGATCGCCATGTACGGCAGCTGGACCCTCCACCTATGACTCTCGAAGCTCTGTGGACAGCGCTTCAAACAGAATGGACTGCCATACCATCGGACACAAACCGCGTACTTCTTGCGTCCATGCCACGACGCCTAGCAGCAGCTATAGCGGCGAAGGGTGGCGACTCCCATTACTAAGCGGGTGGTCAGTGATGTGACAGTGTAGATTAAAGCAAATAAAAAAAAATTCAAACGATTTTTTTTGCCTAGAAAATACAATGAACGAGGGTTGCTCCAAAAGTAAGTTTCGTCATTTGTTTTCACACGGAAACTTTATTACAAAAAAAATACTGCATGGCATCATGAACTATACATCTTGCACTATTTTTCGACATAGTCGCCACTGACATTGAGACATTTGTCGTAGCGTGCAATCAGTTTGAAGAAAGAGTAGCAGCATATGTCTCAATGAGGCGTGCCCGGGGCTATTCGAGTACAAATCACGATGACAGACAACGTGGTCGCATCCCAGTTCACCAGTGAGGAAAAATCTCAAAGTGTCACCCTCCACAAGAAAGATTATGGGATGCGAAAGGTGTGATTCTCATTGATTTCCTCCATCAAGGGACCATCAATGCGGCACGCTACTGCGATACTCTCACAAACTCAGGCCCGCCATTCGACGAAAGAGACCAGGACTCTTGAGTGAAGGTGTTGTGCTCTCGGACGACAACGCAAAACCACATGCAGCAAGGATCACACATAAGATAACTTTGGGCACGCCTGCCTGCTGCTACTCTTACTTCAAACTGATTGCACGCTACGACAAATGTCTCAATGTCGGTGGCGACTATGTCGAAAAATGGTGCAAGGTGTATAGTTCATGATGCCATGCTGTATTTTTTGGCAATAAAGTTTCCGTGTAAAAAAAAAGGGGCAATACTTACTTTCGGAACAAACCTCGTATGAGCACAGCCATTAAAGGCAAAGGAATAAAAATTATTACCATTTCGGATATTTTATTGGGTGTGAAAGATTCAAACTTGCGACCCAACGAACAAGTTCCCTGGGCATTCCAATCATTCTGTTCTTCTACAGCATCAGAAACCTCTTTGCTTGCCGCATGACATCCTTAAATTCCTAATTCAATAGAAGCCGTTTAATCTCGCTTTAGGCTTCTACATTTATCTACGCAATTTTATGAAAATAACTTGATAATATTAGGACAAAAAATTAAATTCCAAAATAATTTGTTGTCACTTTGGCATTGTTGCCCATGAGACCCTGTACGCACGAAGGCGTGCCACGATCACATTTCGTTGTTAACAAATTTTATAATAAAGCGAAACAACAAAACAACTAAGAAAACAGCAAAAAATTAGCGATAAACTTAAAGAAGCTGAAACCTTTTCTCTTTAAACGTTCCTTCAGAAGAGAATGATTTTGTTCTAATCTTTTGTCATTATTTTGGGAAGACCGTTATCTTTAGTTGTTATTGTTTCCCTTTCAATAAAATGCGCACCCTCATATTGATTTTGATTCTGAAATTGAGTATTTTATTAATTTTCAGGGAACAATCAAAGCTAGCGTTGATCCAAACGTTCGCATATCGATTTCTGTTTTTTCTTAATTCACCAATCGAAGATTGACGTTCAATGCTTGCGCCAAACTGGACACCATATCACAGGTTCATTTCGATATTTTTTTTCTTAATTCCGTGATTTGCTTTCATTTCATTCCAATGATTCCAATGAATCTTTTCATTCCAATAATTTCATTTCAATTCGAGCGACGATTTCGTCTTCTAATTTTGATTTTTAATGTAAACTCACATTAACATATAAACAAGCTGTGTTTGCTCGATATTGTTTTGAGATTTATTCATCCACAATTAGATGTCTTTTTATTATGTTTTGCTAATTGTGCCAATGGGCACGTTTCCAAACAAAACATTAGCCCCCTTGAAAAAATCTCTTAATTAATTGAGTCACTTTATTCCTCTTCATTAATTACTGAAATTCTTTTTTCAGGCGGCCCTTAATACTTTTTGGTACTTATTGATTACATTTTGCTTCTGATCTTTTTCATTACTTAAATTTCTTTGCAATTAGTGAGTCACGAGGATCAATTTCCGGTTAACTGAGTAAAATGGTTAGCTTTATGCCAGAATTTGTAGAGATCATTTTTTTCCGAAAACAATTTGTTGTGTTGGGAATAAAATATCGCTTAATTTGTTCACTGCATTATTTTTTTATTCAGCAGTAAATCAAATTTTTAATCTCATGCATAAAAAAATTCAATTCCGTCACGCCATTCCCAGATGGGGTGGGCACGAATGGGTATCCTACAAGACACTCAGTCACTAGACACCCGAGTAGAAAAGCTTCCACTAACAAAAGACACAGTCTTTCTCCACAATGCACTAACAATTTCTTTTTCTTTCAAATATTCAGTTACTTGATCCATCCAGTTTTCCTAGGCAACTACCACACGGGCGTCGGCCCACCACACTAGCATTTGCCCGAACCATCTAAACCAATTCATCGCGACTTACTAGACATGTTACAGGGTGATTCAGTCAATTTCTGACCATTTCAGTACTATGATTTATTGACCCATTAATGTTTACAAACTTATAATTTCAGTATGATATTTTAGGCAGTTCGAAGTTTTTATTCCCGTGGAAAAGTCTTGATATGCTCAATGTGGCCACCACGAACGTTTTGAACTGCTCACAGCCGAATGGTGAAGTTGTTCATAACTCTGTCCAGGATTTCTGCATCCACAAGGGTGCAGCAGTCGACGATGCTTTGTCGCAGCTGGTCTAGGGTTCTTCGTGCTGTAGTGAACATACTGTCTTTAAGGAACCCCCAGAGATAAAAAATCACATGGGTTTAGGCCAGGACTCGTAGGGGGCCAAAGAAAGCCACCTCCGAATCGATCTGGAAACCTGTTTGAAATGACACGATTTCCGAATTTCTGATTGAGAAAGTCTAGCACTTCATTAGTGGTGTGAGGCCTAGCCCCATCCTGTTGAAACCATTGATGTCGAAGCGATATACGCCTCCTTCGCAGCTCGGGGATGAAGAAGGTTTCCAACATGTTAAGGTAAGCCTGTGACGTTACGGTGCCCTCAAAAAAGAACGGACCAATGATGCCTCTTTTGGAAATCGCGCACCAAGCCATAACCTTTCGTGGATGAAGAGGTGACTTATATATCTCATGAGGGTGCTGGGAACCCCAAAAACGAACGTTGTGTTTATTAACGTCGCCTGACAAATGGAAGAAGGCCTCATCTGACACCCACAGGTTGTCCACAATGTCCTGATTGGCTTCCATTTCTGCTCCAAACTCCATCGCAAATTGTTGTCGCTTCTGTCTTCCAGTGTCTGTTAACTCCTGACATGGATCTTATACGGGAACAGGTGTAAATCCTTTCTCAAAATTCGCGTCGTGGTATACGAGAGCCCTCATCTGTTATTTTTGACTGTTCCACTCGCACAGAAAACAGCTGTATTTCGTTTAACCTTTTTTTGCCTACCAAGTAATAGTCCTATTACTTTTAAATCCGCACACAAATTGCATTTGTATTTACAGGGTGTTCCATAAAGGATTCCCGATTTTAAAAGTAAATATTTCGGAAACGTTGATCGAAAGAAGAATGAAACAAATGGTATGTTTATTTCGAGGGCCGTAAAAATTTGATACAGAAGTTTAAAATTAGTTACAAATTAATTACAAATGTTGCCGACAGGTGGCGTTGTGCGTAGCATTCCGAAGGAAGTGGATGAAGTCATGTATTCCGTGGAGCAACGTGTTTTTCTGGAGTACCACCGGCTAAATCGCAGTCCTATGGCAAAAAGGCCAAAGTTTTTAATCCCGATTTAAAGTTGCAAAAGATCCTGATGCGAACACAATGCTCCAGCTTTTCGACAAATTTCAATGGATGCGAAAACAACCAGCTTGTTCCGTAGGACTGCGATTTAACTGGCGGTACTCTAGTATCAGAAAAACACGTTGGTCCGTGGAATACATGACTTCATCCACTTCCTTCAGTATGCTACGTACAGCGCCATCTGTCGAAAATATTTGAAACTACCGTATATACTCGTGTATAAGACGAGAAATTTATTCACAAAAGATGGGTTCAAAAATCGAATTCATCTTATCCATGAGGCAATGAAAATTTAAAGACAAAATGAATATATCGTCATTCATGGAGCTATTCGCTTGATGGCACTTAGGATGAATAAGGAGAAAGATTACGGAAACGATCTATTCAGTTGTTCAAAGCTTCTTCAGGTTGGTGTCCACGTTTCATGGACCGATTTGTCCAGTCTGAGACAAGGAACAAAACTGTGTCAAAAGCTTCCTAGGGATCTGGATGATAAAGTTATAGCCTTCCAGATGTATGTTATCACTCAGAGAAAATTTCATAACTTTGATCTTTCTAGTATCGGCAACATGGACGAAACTCCCATGTAATTCGACATGACCAGCAACCACACAGTTTCTGCTATTGGCAAGAAAACGGTCTCCGTGAAAACAACAGAATATGAAAAGACACATTTCACAGTCGTGCTTTCATGCTTAACCAAGCCACAAAGCTTAAACCTATTGTTATTTATAACTGGAAGACCATTACAAAAAAAATGTAAAATTTTCCAATGGCGTCATTTACATTTTTATTTTATTTTCAGTGTATAAATTTACGAATTTTGTCAATAATTTTTTTTAAATTTCCACATCAGCCTAGGAGTGATTTTAGTTTTCGGCTTAGACATGGGGCAATCCATTTTTGCCTTCTTGGCTTCAAAATAGGGGTCCTCTTATACATGCAGTCGTCTTATACACGAGTATATTATAACTAATTTTGAAACTTCTGTATCAGATTTTTACGGCTTTCGAAATCAACATACCACTTATTTCAGTCTATCGATCTCTGTTTCAGAGATATTTACTCTTAAAATCAGGGAGTCCTTTGTGCGACACCCTGTACATGTACCATAATCTAAATAATTAAGCAAAATTCGCATAGTTTAAGTCTCTTTTTCTGTGAACTGAATATCCTATTGGAACTGAGGGATATTCATTTCAATTATGAAGGAGTACTGCCTTTAAACTGAATTTGGAAAATTCTAGGTTGTGAATATGGCGCAATGCTCCAAATAAACCATTGATATCATTACAAAAAATAAAACTGAGATTATGAAGAAACATTGGTGATGGAGAAAAACCGCAATCGTATTGAATAAACCATTCAAAAATTAGTCAATAGGACATATTTTTAGGGGGGGAGAAAAACTATGTTGCACAATATCTATCTAGAACATACTGATTACAAGCTTCTTGGGAAGTGTTCGGATTCTTTTTTACAAGACTTCGAATTTTCATCTCTTCCAGAACCTATACTGATTGTTGATTTAACATCATTCAATAGGTGATTTCTCTTGATTGTTAGATTAGTTTTTAGAAAGTAGTTCCCATTGAACCCAATCGACGACATACTTGTAGTTAGCTGTGCAGTACCATATTACAGAATCCATTGTCAGCTCATTCACTAGTAGCGACTAGTATTTTTGTAGCGAGCCACGATCATCGAATGGGCCTCTAAATATTTACGGCGGTAAGATCAGTAATACGGATGATTTGGCTGCCAAAATTCTTCAAATGTAAACGTGACTGTGGCAGAACTTCGGACATTGATTGTGGAAGAATGGCATTTGCTGGGCCAGCAGCAACTGAATACCTTTGACGAGGATGAAGATATGACTGGCATTCAGGACCCTTGTTTTCTTTTTTCCTTATTTAGATTATTACTGCGAATTATTTTGAATAAATTTCTTTAGAGGTATGACCATTACCTTTGCATTCTCCATTCCTGAAAACTCGTGTAGGTCATAACATTTTTATGGGTGCGCTTTATTATATTCTCACTGCGTGAATTTGTTCCACTGCTGAATGTTTTAAATGATAACCTACGGTTCTTTATGCGCACTCTGCTCTTTTATGTCAGATAATGTCCTTGGCGGGGAGAGGGCTCGCATTGTGGCAATAGCGGCAACTGATATTATCAGTAGTTTTAAGATGTCAAGATGCCGAAGACAAACACCCATCATTATTTATATGATTTAATAAATAATTTTATTTAAAATAAACTTAACTTAGGTCTCCTGGAGTTGAAAACATATTTTAAAAGTTTTATCTTTAACTTTCACGTTATCTTTTGCGGTTCATTTAATAATTTATTCTTGGCTAACATAGAGGAAGTTATGCAGCTTGTTTCTTGTCAATTATTCACAAATGATAAAGAAAAAAAGTAAGATTATCTTTTTGGTCACGCCCTGTTTATCTTCAGATATGGTTAGCAGTAATGCATCAGTGAAACTATTTTCTAGATATTGAACTGTTATATACAACGAGAACTTATGATAAATTTTCAATATACATATTTATTTATAGATTATTCTATTTAAAACTTATTGTTATTATAATGGCGATTGCGCCGTATATAAAGAGGAAATGCGTAACACATTTTCCCCCCCTTCTTTCTTTTCCGTCCTCACTCTTCTTCGATCTTCAATCTTTTTTCCTAATCATTTCCTCTTTTCCTTTCACTTTTTTATTTCTCCCTTTGCCGAAGGAACTACTCTCTGTTGTCTCCCACCCCCTCTCCGTATTTGCGGTCATGATCACCAGAGTCGGAACGACAAGGCAACGAACCGATGAAATCTAGTCTTGTTTGTGTTTAGAACAAAATCAATGGGAATCAGTGCCGAGAAATAAACTGGCGACGACCTCGTCCTACGGAGAAAGCGGGCGATGGAAATGGAACCGTGAAACAGGGCTTGGTCAATATAATCCACAGACTCGTGGTAATTTTCCTTCCGCCGGCTGAGGCCCCGTTGGGTGGGGCTGGAAGTACCATTTCTCAAGACCCGTTAACATTTAATGCCATCTCACCCAACTGCGTGTGTATGTGTGTGGGGATGTGTATGTGTGTATTTTGGGGAAGGAATTTGACTCGGATCCAAAATATACCCTACCAACCGACTGAAGCTATTAACACCATTTAGATAAAAGGGAAGGGTGGGCGGGGGTAAAGGAGAAAATAAAAAAAATATAATGAAGTTAAAGCAATTTCCTTGTTTTAACATTGAAGACTTGTTGTTGTTGACAATGTTTGCGGTCGATGGAAAATATTGCCCTTCGTTCAGTCATTGAACCAAACCGTGTCGTTGGTTTCGGAACCAGTCAACAAACTTCTTTTTGAACAATTTTCTCCGTTACATCTTCTCTTTTACATTTATTCTCATCTTTCTAGGCACTTCGTCTGATGGGACGAAAGAGGAATTTCCCGCCTACTTCCCTTTACCATTAGGGCAATGCATAATTTATCTGTACGCTATCTTTCTTTTCCCTGTTCGTTTAAAAAAAATATGGAGCGACTTTAAAAATAGAAAGTAATCAATCCTCTAACGGCGAATTGTGTGGATGGCTGATAAAAAATTTCTAAAGGTCAGAAAAAATTTAAATTTAATAAATTTTCGATTTCATGTTACGTCATTTTCATGTAAATTTTGATTAAGTCTCTTTCTTTTAGCATTGTTTAGTTTGCGAAGAAAATTCGTGTTTTTTATTAAATCTATATTTTTTAATATCCCTAAATTTCAGATTTTCATTTCAAATTTTCATAGAATATGAATAAGTAAGTTGGTCTGCTTGTTATTTTTCAAGAACTGCTTTCTCATGTTTAAATCGATTTTAGCAACTATCATGAAATTAAAGCTGATACGTATTTATTTAATTGGGAATTACATGTTAAAGAAACAAATTTATAGCCTTTCTCCACGTTCTTTATTGGAAATTAAGGCAGTAACACACGGAAGAATGTAGATTTCAAAATTTGTTTTCATCAGAACTGCTTATAAATATTTCAAATAAACATTTTTTTTACTTATTTCAAAGAGGACTAAGAATTTCACATCTCGGAAAATATTTTTAGGCATATTAAAATATGGATCACGTATTAATCCAAAACTGAAAAATACATTCAACTGAAAAATTTTACAAAATTTAACTGAGTTCATTTAATCTTTTTCTATCAAATCGTAAGGACGGTCCATGAACGAATATAATAAGTAAGTACTAGTTTCGCCAGCATATACAATGGGCAGCAATTGAGTTAGAGTACATGTTTATTAAAAAAAAAAAGTGTCCTGAAGCACCACCTTTTATCCTGAATACGGCGGCGATTCGTCTCGACTGGACTCCACAAGACATGGGAAGCATTGGGAACCCATACGAACCTACGACCCCGCACAAACTCCCTTATTTCACGAAGATTTGACGGAGTGGGATCTGAGGCTCGAACATCTCGATGGTATCCCAGATGTGCTCGATGGGAAGCGAGATCACGACTACGAAGTGTTCATCCAACCATCCAGATACATTTCGGGAGCGATGGCACGGTGCATTATATCTTGTTGCAGGAAGAGGTCTTCATCGGGATGTTGAAGATGTGCACATGATTGTCAAGGATCCCGGTAATGTTCACCTTAGTGAGGGACGATAACACTCGTACGAGGGCTCCCATTTCAGTCCACGTAAAGACGAGAATGCCTCCTCCACCAGCTTGAAGAATACTCTACTGGCAAGAAGGGTCCATCGTTTCCTTGCCATCGGCATGTACCAACAAGAATCTCGACTCATCAGTCTAGGCCAGGACTGTTCAAGATTTCTGTAATGTTCCTTACCCCCCTATTGCACATTACGTTGATCAGTTCCTTAAAGTCGAGTTGCTAATTATCAATTCGACATTGTAAAAAAAAAATACGAGGCAGCTTACCATTTTATTTCCTTCGTTTTAATGTGACAATTTTCTCGATGTCAGGTAGAATTGTATTTTCTTTTTCCCGATAGGACACGATTGCATATTAAGCATTTAGAATCCGATCTGTGAACAATGAAAAAAAACATTCTCCCACTCCGGTTTAAATACTGGTTTAGTGATTTTATGCTTTTGCGGAATGTGCGCCATGTTATGCGAGACGAAAAACAAGCAAGTATCAAAAACTAAAAGAAGTGATGCCTCATTTAATGCAATCGCGCCCTAAAGTCTGGCAACACTGCATAGGAAAAACTATACCCACTCCCCTTCTGAGTTTTGGACTATCTCCTCGGCTTTGTCCGCGAGCTTTGACCATTTCCAGTGGCCATGTTCCCGTCCCAAGCTACTACTTATTGCGCTCTGTGACGTGCAGTCAGCAGCGGACCCACGTGGGACGATGGCTCCTATACCCCATAGCGAGGAGATGGTTCTGGGTTGAGTGGCTGCTTACACGTTTCTGTGCACCAGCGTCAAATTGCCGAGCGATCTGTTGCACTGTGGCCCGTCTATTTTTTTACGACGACCCCGATGATCCAGATGCTGTTGTCCATGACAGTTGGCCCTTGCAGGGATGGTATTTCCGGGATCGAAGTACTCACAGTACACCCCCGACACAATGGTTCGTGAAAATCCCAGTGCCTGCGCGACTTCCGAGATGGCGTGATCCATTCGTCGGGCCGCGACAATTTGCCCACGATCAAATGTGCTTAGATCTTTCGTCTTACCCACACTGTATTCGACTATTACTGATTCCTGTCGAACATCACTTCTTAGATTGCCTGATCGCTGCTGACGTCATTGCGTTTCCGTTGCCAGAGCCGCCCACAGCGTCCACTTTCAAAAAATATGGCTAAACAACAATTGTGGAGCAACACCAAATTTTAGTATAAGAAAAATTATATTTTCGAGACACACAATAACATGCATTTCTTTGTGTAAATCACGATTCCTCATTTTTTAAAAATAAAATAACAGCTTAAACTCTAAATGACTATGAATGTTAAAAATGTGACTTAGTCTACTTGTATTTTCAGCCATCCAATTCAATTGCTCTTCAGTGTATTTTACTAACTTTGACAATAGCTCTCCCATTATGGATCTTCTTTATATTATCTGGATGATTTATTAAGTGTAATCAAATATTTGCACATCTCTCGTAGTATCACAAGGGACACCTTCTTACTCGATACCAAAAGTGTAATTATAATTGTTTCGAAAATGGTTACCGCTTGATTGCATTGTTTTTATGTAAATAAAACACTTGCACTGATTTAATTAATGAGAAAATTAATTTATATGAAAAAAGATTTAAGAGAAAAATCAACCTTTAGAACGCTAAAGATATACAGTCTGTAAAGTTGCTGTGCATTGATAATCTTAGTATATAAAGTGCTTTATCAGTCTGTCATTTTACGCAAATCCGGACTTTTCATTGATGCAACAAAGTTAACAACTAAAAATATCCTTCCTTTTTAACAAAATAACACAGTGTTAATTAAAATTGTTTTATCACGCAAATTCGCTAAAATTTTCAAATTTTCAAATTCGCAGTTTTCATTGGCTGATCAGAGTAGTGACCAATAGTAAGTCTTTACTTTCTTACTTTTCAAACCCGCTTATCCGTTAGGGTCGCGGGGGCAGCAGCCCTATGGAGGATCTCCAGCTTAGTAAGTCTGATAGTAAGTCTTTATGTACTTCAATTCTACGTGTGGAAAATTCGAAAAATAGCTCAATAATTGTTTGATGCATGTAATAACTATTAGTAAATAGTGCGATTAACGATTCCTAATGAATAGGGTAATATCGCCGACGAAGCGAAAATTTCAGACAATCGCGGAGATCGAAGAAGCCTATGCGAATCCAACGGAGTATGAAAGTCGAGAGGATCGATTGATATGCTATGTTTGTGGTCCAAAGTTCATTTGATGATCTTCGAAGAGTTGTTGGCGTATTGCAAGATACTTTCCAGGTGACTGCAAAAGCTCTAGGACTGCTAGAAGACGATGAAGAATGGCATCGTTGCATATGTGAAGCAATTGGTTTTCAGATGCTTTGACAACTCAGACACATCTATTTGCAATCAATTCCCACAACGTAAGCTAATGTGGAATAGGTATGCATCCACGTTGTCAGAAGACTATCAGCATCAACTCAGCTCAGATGAAACCAATCCTCAAGTGCTGTATCTCGCATTAAGAGATTTGGTCCAATATTTGATGAACAATGAACATCGACTCAAGGATTAACCAGAGATTCCTCAATTGCATCAGTTCGCTGATCAAGAAGTTGAAGCGTTCCAGGATTAAAATCCACTGGTATCCCTGAAGACTGCATAACCTCGGGCAAGACTGCAAGATTTGTTGGATCAAACATCGCTCATACATGAATTAAGCTGCTTGTGTAAAATAACATATTAAATGCGGTACGCAACGAGACGCCAGAAGGACGGTACTGGAGAAACCGGTAAATCATTTTGTTGGAAAAAAGTGCTGGCGACTGTTTGATTGGAAAGCAAGATTGCCTGGCAACGGCAGTGAGTAGAATTGCAGCTCTTCAATTCAATGTTCAAGCTGGGCCTGGATCTAAATGTGACTTCAACCTGTAAAACCACCATTCAATTGCAACGTGCAGACTGCTCTGAAGAGGTAGCATCATCAAATAAGATGAGGCGCCTATGTTTCATGTACGGTAAGAGTATACGAGGCCTGTGAGAAAAAAAAATTACACACCTGGAGCATTGGAAACCTAATCACCCTCAAAGTAGTCTCCTTGGGACTCCACACACTGCTCCCAGCGGTGCCGCCACTGTTGGAAGCATTCCTGGAAAGCGTCTTTCGGAATGGAGTTTAGCTATGCTGTCGTTGCAGCCATAATGTCCTCTCTTGTCTGAAATCGCATTCCTTTCAATGGCCTCTTGAGTTTGGGGAACAGCCAAAAGTCGCAGGGGGCCAGGTCAGGAGAGTAAGGAGCCTGTTGTACCACGGCAGTCTGGTTTTTCGCCAAAAAAGTCTGAATGAAGTTTGGTTTTTGAGGCGCCAATTGCCTGTTGACCACAACTGCGGTCTCTTGCGCCGCACTGCATTACGTAGGCGACGGAGGACATCCCTGTAGTACTCTTTGGTGATTGTTTGACCCTGTGGTGCGTACTCGTGGTGTACCACACCGCGAGAGTCAAAGAAAGCAGTCAGCGGGCCTTTCACATTGCTGCGCACTTGGCGGGCCTTCTTTGGTCGTGGTGACGAGGAATGCTTCCACTGTGACGACTGATGGTTTCCACCTGGCTGTCGCCCAGTTTCTGGCAAAATTTGATGCAGTAACGCTGCTCCAGTCGTTCCGTCATTTTCCTTCAAATCAAAAACCGACGAGAGCACAACACACTACCTCCCTCTAATGCTGATTGCCAGCAACTGACGCTATTGAGAGGCGGGAAAAAATTCACGCATACGCACAAAGGTTCAAGGTCGGCTCATGCAAGCGCGCGCGATCCAAATCCATCAGGTTTTCCCCCCAAAAAATTAGGTCGGATACTTTTCTCACAGGCCTCGTATACGCAGTGGAAGCTTAATCTAAAAGAATAAACACAGAGCATAACTTTGGCTAAGTTAATCAAACAATATTTATTGCAGAGGAGAGGGTTGGTACACTCTACAATGCATAAAATTATGAAGTTGGGGCTAACAATCCCACTGAACCGTGGGATACGAAACGGAGCAATGCCCGTTCCCCCTTAGTCCGGTAAGGGACAATCGTTGCGGCCCGGTATAAACAAACCGGCCGTTACAAAGCATAGATTGTTAGCACTAATACAGAATTGAAGGGAATGGCCGCTGGCCGCTTGGCTGGCTATTCGTCCTTTCCTTCTCCACGGGCATACGATGCATAACTACAGACAAACGAGAAGAAAGAATCTTTTAATATTCCTGCCCAGTAGGCTCTTCTCGTAAAGAACTATATTTAAAATTACGTCAAAGGCTAACACTAAATAATGGCACCCCGACGCTGCAAACCCCACGAGGCGTCCGATAGTTCTACGGCAGGGAACGACGCTCGAGCGGGAGCAGGAACGCAAGGATTGCCAAATATGAGACTATTTAAATAAAGGTTCGATACCCAATACTAGGAACGAAACCTACCTTGTATAAGGGACCAGGTCGCCGAGCTCCTCCTTCCATACTCCGTCGTAAGTCCAGGGCGTAATTACCACCTGTGGCACGGTGGAGTCGATGCTGACATACCACTGACGAGGGAGAAGGGACGTTAAATCTTGCAGGGAGAATCCAGCGGTGACCACTAACCAACGATCGATGTGGACGGACGAGACTCGGGGCAGCCGGAATAGATGCGACGCACGCTGGCTGATGCCGTCGATGTGACTATTGTCTCGAAGAGGCTGGCGTTTTCACCTTTTGCTGTGATTCACTCCTGTCGACTCCGGTGGGCTCCTTGTCCAACGTGCAGTCGTCATAAACAGTCCAGAGTTCTATTTCAATTGCCTCTGAAAAAGTCTCCAACACATTAGTAAACGAGTAACGAGCTCGAGAAGTACGGCAACGCGCTAGCGGGCGAATGACCGTGGTTTTCTTCAACTGAGGCGGCAAGCGACCTTGTTCACGCATGGAACGATTTTTCGACCTCTCTCTTCGGTCCCGAGCCTCGAATCTCCGATTCCAAATCTCCCGCTCGCTTTTTCGACGCGCGCGCTTTTTTCTGCGCCTCTTCCTGTTTCCTCGAGAACGACGCTTTAGCGTGCTATCGCCAGGCAAAACTTTTCCATCTTTGTTCTCCGATGTTGAGGCACCATAGAGAGCAATGGCATTGCAAGTCGACGCCGAATGCGGTGACACTATGATGATCAAGTACGACTTTGAAACGCTGGACATAGGAGTTATTAAATATATTTCCTTTCCTCTGCTCGGTTGCGCCGGGCACAACACCCTTGCCTTAGAATGTCATTTTCTTTAGAAATTTTTTGCAGCTTATCAAAAATTAATGAACTCAACAGCCTTCCAATGGAAAACGCAAGGGGAAGCTGTTTAGATTTGACGAATACTTTTTGTCAGTTGTTTTAAATTATATTTGTTATGTCAGTAGTTTTAGTATTTATTCCTTGAATTTTTTTAAAAAAAACAACAACTTCATTATGGTTGTACCGTAGCCAACGAGAAAGACAGGTCCCGGCGCGGAAAAATCACATGACCATACAAATCCGAGTAAATATGTAACCTTCAACACCTCCTAGAGAGAAAGCTTGTGTACTGAAAATTCATACATTGTTACATCATCATAAAAAGGCATTGCTAATCGTATTTCTAGTAGTTATAGTAACTCAACGCAATGTAAAGTGCTATTTTTAACCGACTTCAAAAAAAGGAGATTTTCAATTCGATGCGTATGTATGTAATATTGTTGGAATTGCACAATATTGGTATATGTTAGTCTATGTGGGCTTCTAAACAGGTGTGCCAAAGTTCTTAAGTGTATGTATGTTTGTTTGTCCACGTATTTCTTAGAATCGGATTGCAATAATTCTTCTTTTTATTGGATTAAGTATCTTTCAACTTAGGGAACAGTCCAAGTTTCATCAAAATGGGTTCAGTAGTTTTCAAAATATGGCCCGACATCACGAGACGATTCCCAACGAAAATAACGCTGAGACTTCGAGCAAGGAAATAGGAGTGACGGAAACCACGACGGAAAGTTGTGTTCCAGTATAAACTGCATGCGCTCTAAAGAAAAATGAAACGACCGATTTCAAGTGTGAAGAGACGCGAGCAGCAGCGTGCGAGTTGGTGCCGACTTTAGCGCGTTGTATTGCTTGCGTAAGGACTCATGTGATACATGCGAACAAAGCTAATTTGTCCAGAGTTTCACTGTGGAACCAGCCACAAGTCTCAATTCCAGCGTAACTCATACTTACCTCCCCAACTTGTCAGATCAAACGAAACTCGTAGGACAATGCATTATTCATTGCATTATTTGTAAGTTGGCCAAAGTGAAAATATGGTTCAAGATTATAAAACGGAAATTAGATTTATTGATTAGAGCAGTGTAGTAATTACTCATTACTTGTTTCTGAATATTAATTCTTAAGGCGTTAAAAAACATATCGCAGCTTCAAAGCCGCCACTATCCGCGTCACTTGTGGAAAGCATCAGCGGCAACAAATTCAGCGATTCGCGTCAAGCGCCATGAAATCCTGTGAAATCCGAAGTCATGAAAACGGAACCTTTATTTTTTAATTTCCAGCGTCTCTTGCGCGCATGCACAGTTTACACCAAGGAGCTGCGACATGGGTTTTTTGACGCTGTGTGCACATGCCTTTATGCTTCCATCTTTAACTCAGATCGGAGCACTCACTCTCCCCATAGTGGGGCTAGGACCTCTCCAGGTTTACAAGCGACAGCGTCGTCAGGAAGCTTTGAATGGAATATTTATTATATTCTCATTAATTTTATAATTGGATAATTTACATTTATTTCAAAATTAATCAGATTACACTTGTCAATCTTTTACAAGTTTCTTTTTTGTTTTCTTTAAAAAAAATACATTTATATATAGTATTTTAATACGTTATTTTCAAATATGCCATAAAAAATTTTCTAGCACGTACAGATTTCTTGTTTTTCAATGAAATATTTTAAAATTATGCAGTGTTTGAGGCCTGATAAATTTTCTTGCGGCCCCAAAATATGGATATTTTAACATTGCAGCCGCTTCTCTTCACACCCATTACTTTAACACTGCAACTTTTATGTGCATAACTTGGAAACGTGAACAAGGAAGACAGGAAACCACTGATCCACATAAGATTTTTATTCTGACGGATGCGCATTTTTCGGCAGCCACGCTGCCTTCTTCAGCGTACACGGAGGATTTGATCTGCACAGACAAAACTGTTCAGATCGTTTTTTTTTTGTTTCCTGTTCAGATTGGTTTTTTTTTAAGAAGATCGGTTTCCTGTCTTCCTTGTTGAATATTGTCCACAGTGTTTGGCTCCAACTTCTCCTTGGAAACGTGACTTGATAGAAAAAAAATCTAAAAGCAGATTCGAATTCTACATAACAATTACTCTTAAAAGCACTATCTTTGGCCTTGGAAACAAAAAGTGTGTTCACTATAGTGTTATATTTCTTATTGCAATTTCACTTTCATATTGTATTATATTTAAGCTTTATTAAAGCGATTAATCAATTTACAATGAATACGCCTTCCTCCCTACTCTGCTGTCACAGCCAGAATAATCACGTGACAACATAATTTAAAATCATCTATATCGTATATACAGCCTCTGCTCTCCAATCAATATTCAAAAACAAACAGATAAAATTGGAAAGATAAAGCTATCCAAAACAAATAGTGACAAAATGGATTAACGAATATCTCCATAATCAAAATAGGAATAATATGAATCCTGTGGAAAAATCAAATGCATAAAGAAATAGAAAAAAATTCTCTTTTCAATACCACCATAAACTAAATCGTGACATTAAAAAATTCTTCAGTGATACTAAGGTCCAACCAGTATTTCGCAACCCTAACTCTTTTCAACAGTCTAGTCAAATTAAACACATCACCTCCAGTCCCGGAAAAAAAAACTCAGAATTTAATTCCAATATACCATGCTCACAAAAAAAAAAAAACAAATCATACATAGGTTAGACAAAAAGGCAACTAGAAACACGTATGCAAGAACATAAAAAACACAGACATCAATAATCCCATAGCTTTCCATGCTTACACAAATGATCACCCAGTGGCATGGAACCAGGTAGCCATATTAAAGAGGGAGCAAAATTATATAAAAAAGGTTATCAAAGAATCAATTTACATAAAAAGATAACAACAATTTAGCAAGTTTCTCTTATCAAATCATCCAAATTGGCAATTAATGTTATAATTAGATCATCTACTGTCATCTCAACCATTTATGTTGACTTCTAAATTCGATTATTTTCGTTTTCTTTACATTTCTACTTCCTGACACTGTCCCAAAACGCCCATTTGACCTTCCAGGTCATTCATCCTCCCCCGCTAAATGCCATAACTCTTGCTTGACAACCAACACCACCAAATGTCCAGAAAAAAAGGGAAGGCTCTTAAACCAAAGCCAGATAACCTGAAGATGTCCTGAGGCCAGGACGAAAGATCTCGTCGTTCTTCTCCTTTAAGTTACCTTTTATTTATTTTTATCGTTTTTCATTATTATATATAATGTACAGCAGATAAATAAACCCACAATTATTATACAAATTATAAATTAATAAGCTTTCTTCTGACAAACTGTATCAGTAACGAAAAGCTTTGGGTATAAAGAGTTGCACATTTCACGGAAAGTCTGTTTGTTTACTGGAAGTGGTGCCCTGCTTGGAGTGATTCAAAATGGCAGTTTAGTCATAAAATTCAGCAGATATAAATAATCACAGCTGCCGTTATGCCTATATATCACGCAATTTTTTTGACCATAAGAAAGATTCATTGGCGTCCCTGTAGAGGGAAAAATTGCGCTGGATAATCGGCGAAGTTGAAAATGAGGCACGGGTTGTTGTATTCATTTTTTAAATAATGGGTTTTCAATTCTTGTCAAAGCCATGATAGAAATATATTAGTTTTCGTAAATTAAATGGTAAAATTAAGTGCTTTGTTCTGGTAATTTTTTCGCTTGATTTTCACTTCATCTAATATCTATATACGAGGGGTGATCAAAAAGTAAGGTTATAAAGCCTGCAGTGAACGTGTATATTTTATTTTATACAACTAATACAGCCAACTGATACATTAGGGTATTTTTCGACATAGTCTCCATATCGGTTTAGACACGTGTCGGTTCGTGGGATGAGTTTGAATATTCCCTCCTGGTAAAAATCCTGTCCTTGAGTGTTCAGCCACATTGTCGCCAAGTGTTTCACCTCCTCGTCTGAAGCGAATCGTCGGTCTCCTAGGTGATCCTTCAAGTGAGGAAAGAGGTGAAAGTCGCCTGGGCTGTACGAGGCCGCGCGTTGTCGTGAAGGATGATGCCCTGGATGAGAAGTCCTGGCCGTTTCGCGACAACGACCAGGGTTTTTACCAGGATGGAATATTCAAACTCATCCCACGAACCGACAAGTGCCTAAACCGATATGGAGACTATGTCGAAAAATAACCTAATGTATGTACTATCAGTTGGCTATCTTGGTTGTATAAAATAAAACATACACGTTTCACTGCAGGCTTTGTACCCTTACTTTTTGGTCACCCCTCGTATTTAACTTCCAAGGGTGATTCTTTCGACAGTTCGTTGGAGAAAAGTACTGCATCTCTAAGCTTCATTTTGGTCTTAAATGAAAGACCTTAGTCTGTAGAATTGTCAAAGTTAGTTTTTGTGTCCATAATTACTATTAATTAGCGGTAATTTACAATTAAAAATTGCTTTAAGCGCATTCGTAGGGATATGATAAAAACTATCCTTAAGTAAATCCGCAAAAAATTGGCTTCCGTGCAATGTTCTCTGCTTTTAAGCTGCTCTATTCTTCTATTTGTTATCTGACGATTTTGTATTTATTTATTAATTAATTAATTAAAGAGATGGAGATTAATAATAAGATGGGTTGTTTACCGTCAAATTTTGACGGGATCCATCTAATTTGAAATAATATCATTAAAACCTTTTTTCAATGATACCGAAGCAATTTCAAGTAGCCTTTGGTCTCCCAGAAAGTCTACCTTTTTCAGCTTTTTTAAAAAACAAACCTTCGTTAAGAACTAAAGTAACTAACTCGCTCTAAAAGGTCAACAAATTGTCTGCGGCAGCCAATATCGTCCACCAGCATATGCGTGGGCTGAAAGGTTGAAGAGCACTGCTCTAGAGAGAGAAATCACTCGTAATGACTATGTAATCAGGACTTCTACTTTTTTCCTCTGAGAAAACTCATTAGGCCAAATCTCTTTCTCTGTAATTTAGAAATACAATCATAACAATAAACGTCATTGAAGTATAATGATCTTTATTCTATCAATGTTTATTAAATTTTCAATTTCAGTGAAATACAGATTTCAAGGCTGCATTATTATTGCTCTTATTTTGTAAGAACCTTCTGCAGATCTTCGTTCTCAGAATTAGCGAAGGAATAAGAGTGCGTAGGAGTCAACCTACATACATTATGCAGTGAAATCGATAATGGAATTTATTTGCTAGAACTTCCTTGGAAATAAACAGCGATTGGAATGAATGATGACATTCAGGAGTAAGTTTTCATATGGATTGGTTCCTAAAAATAGAAAGCACAATTTTGTACCAGATTATTATCTTGTTAACGAAATAAAACCAAAGAATGGCTTTCTTTTCAATATGTAGTTCAATGGTAAATAAATCCAACACGATAATAACAGTTTTTAGATTTCAAACTGAATGATAAGTTTGAATTGCACTCTCGATGAACTGCTGTGGCCGAGAACAGCTGCCAGAGGGCCACCTAGGAATTGTCATTTTGTAAATAGTTTCTCACTAAATGCGTCTGGAAACCACTACACGTGTTAATGTATTGAGTTTCCACCCGAAGGAAGGCGACATATCAAATTTATTAGTTCAGTAGCAATTGGGATCCCTGAAGTTATCCGATCACATTACTTTGTGTTATGTAGATGTGCTTAGCAACAATTGGGAAACTTGAGCTGTAAGTTGAAACGATTATTAATGTAAATATGACTTAGCTGTAATCGAAGGTTATTCGAGTGCTTCTGTTCTAGATTACTTTTTGCCTTTTCTTAATCCCCTTTAAATTATTTGAAAACGTTTTTTTTTCATTGTAAGTTATTTAATAGTAATGCGTTGGAGGATTATTTTTAATTAACGGTTCAAATATTTTCACAAAAAAAAAAGAATCTGTCGTTATTGAAAGAAAACACACGCCCATATGGGATACTTGCTAAATGATGTTTTTCTGATTTTTCTGCATTTATTAATTTGATCAAGTCTTGATATTTATTAAAATTACAACATCTAGCAGTTAGAAATATTACACTATTTAGAAAACCTTGATGACATGATCGCCATCTCATTGCATAAATTAAATTTTAATATTTTGTTCCAAAAATTTGGTTTAGTATTCAAGATTATGATGCTCATCTCTAATCTTAAGATATGTTTCATGCTGTTGAGATCATAAATTTCTTTGTAGCTTATCAAAAATGTTAAACAGATTTTTTTCCCATGGAAAACGTAAGGAAAAGCTATTCAGGCTAATGCCAAAAGTAGTTTCCGTATGATCAAGAAAAAGTCTTTCATTTTTAGAATCTAATACTTTGAATAAAAGAAAACGCATTACTGAAAAAAAATCATTAAGGGTATTGGCTGATTTGGAGAGTTCAATCTAAAATTAATATAATCGAAAAAAAAAATGAAGACCGAAATACTGTATAGAAGTTAAAATTTTGAATGCTAAGTATTAAAATTTTCAGTCGTTCAATGTCATAGAAAAATGTTTGTAAAAGCTCAGTCATAATTCTGTTTACATTACTATAACAGTTTACATTAGTTCTAGATGCTATTAACACTGAGTTTTTACTTTCATTCTTAATTCAGTGATTCAATGACGAACATCATTTAGCGCTATTACTCTGAAATGCTAAATGCAAATTGTATTAATTTAATGTGACTCTCTTCTGATATGAAAAATTAAAATTCATAACGAAATGCGTTTTAAAAGTTTGCGCATGTCTGTTTGAATTACAATTAGCTATGAATGAAAATTAATAATTGTTTATGTAATGGAAAAGTTTTGCTCTGAGTTCAGTTTTGCTCAAATTCTTTTCCAAATTGCTTTTCTAATCCTTCATGAATACTTTCCCGCTTCATATACTTTAAAGTTTTACGACCATTCTAATCGACTGTTAAGGTTTCATTAAGGGCAGTTGATGAATAATCGCATATGGTAATCTCGCCTAATCAATCGCACACAATGAGGAATTCGCATCGATTTTAAAAGTTGTCCCCTCTCCCCTGGTGTTTTAATTCATCAGAATAGCAACGCAGTAAATATGTTTTCGAAAACCTCGAATTAAAATAAAAATATCTATTGAAGTAAAGCACAACGAAAACTTTGAATCTTACTTGAATCTTACGTTAGCTTACATTGAATAACATTCTCATATCGTTTCTCAATAATGACGTTGTATTTGCATCCTTAGTAAGAAAGAGGATCAAGGAATATAGAAGTCCTTCTGAAAAGAGGGATAGTCCGGTCAAAACGGAAAAAAATGCAGTATAAATATGTCTAATTAAATAAAATCGACTAGTTCGTCAAACGCATCGTCATCTTCGATAGTGTTTTTAAACTCTGACGTCAAATACAATTTCATTTGCGTCAGAATCTTTGCATTTTAAAAATTCATTTTAATTACGTTTTATAAAACCGTTGACATAATTAAAAAGAGACTGCAAAATTTATAATATCGCTACTGGATAAATAATTAAATTGACTAAGCAAATATTATGATTTAATTTAAAATGCTGTCTCGTAACCTCTGGCAACTTCTACAGAGCCAAGCTTCTTCGACTTGGTTTTGTAGAAATTTCAGATGGAACGCGTCAGCATTTTAAATTGAAACATAATAAGTTACTCGTTAGTCAATTTAATTAATTATTTGACCTATTTGTCGGCAGTTTTCGAATTAAAAAAGAAACAGAAACGAAGAAGTGGGATTCCCTGCCCCCCCCCCCTTTAGCAAAAATATCATACAATTTCTAAGGATTATAAAAATTAAGACGCATTTAGCTTTCCTAAATAATATTATTTTCAGTATTATTAATTATTAATTTTTAATAATATTATTATTTTATATATACGACGGAAATTTCTTTTATCATAAAGATATAAAAATAAAAATCAAACTGCAACATCAGTCAACTTATTTGTTGGCGAAGATGTCTTATGGAGCGAGAATCGCACTGGATGAATATGCAGCTCAATTAAGTTTATCCCCTTTTTCATTTATATCAATAAAGTTTAAAGACTATGTACGTTATAAAATAATTTAACGATTTTGAAGGATGTCCCAGACTTATGAACGTATAATTTAAATACAGGGTGTTGCTGAATGGTCTGTATAAATTTTCATATGTTCCGGGGACCTAAAAAAGCAAAAAATATCATATGAACATGGGGTCGAAAAAGTTTCTTTATAGAAATATAACCATGTGAAGGTGTCCTGCAGTAGACGAAATTAACGTTAAATAGTGTGATTTATTTCTATAATATGACAAGATCAAAATTGCCTCTGTTAGATTCCAAGGAAGCCTGTGCACGTCGCCGCATGGATTGGCGAATCTTTTGGAAAATACCAGGTGTATGACGGATTATGTTAATCTGCGCTTTTCAAGGGCTGGGCAATTCAGGCTAAAAATGGTGCTCCAAGAACATTTCGAATGTGATGTTGAAGAGAGCACAATTTTCTTCAGACGGTTCTCTGAATTATCGTAACTCTTCTTCTGCTACAGGGCACTTCAAACCATTCTATCGCTAGAAAGAAGCGTTATCGACCCAATGTTAATACGACATTTTCCGTTCGTGTTTTGGTCCCTGGAACATATCCTGCAAGTTCGTACAAACCACCACTCAGAAACACACTGTATACTCCCAAATTTCTACCTAGTTTCAATCTGTTCGCGAAATCTTTATTCTACTCCCTGCTGTCATTTTTGTTTATACCATTTAGCAATTTCTATTTGTGATGGACATGTTTCTCAAGGTTTATTAATACAAATAAGTACACATGAGAGGAGCACTAATCGTTTGCGCATTGTCGGCTGTCAAATGATAACCGTTAAAAATAAGGAATTCTTTTTAGAAAATTGTTTAGCTCTCTTTGTTTTAGCATCCATTTTTGTTGAAGAGAAATAAATTGTCAATGATAGCGTCGAGTAGTTCGCAACGAACGACAAGGCTACCAGCTATAATGATGATTGCACTAAGTGAGCTGAACAATCAGGTTCCTGATGGTGATTGGCTGGCTCGAAACCACTTTATATCTGCTGAAACGTCGTGTGATTACATTATTGAAGCATTTAAAAAAAGAGTATTAGATTGAAGCAGTTATGGAGTTGGCAGAGTTCCTTGAAGAGTGTAGTAAATGGTATAAAGCGTGTTGTATAAATCTCTCCGGGATGAAGCTCAATAGTTCATGGACCCACTCACGCAAACAGAAGGGAGGCCCACTGAACAGAGTGAATATCCAAGTTTGTTTTTTTTTTTTACCAACTTTGCAAATATTGGACTGGTGACTCGATAAAACATAAATCCTATAATCTAGCTCACACTTTGCTCGTTCCAAATTATGAGGGTTAATGGTAGCAACTGCATCCGTGATTCTTTGACAAAGCTCTGATAAGTCTCTTGGTAATGGAGGCACGTGAAACCTTATCTTTTACATAACCCCCAACGAATAATGTCACATGGAGTGAGGTCAGAAACAAGTAACTACGTCATGGCATCTGTCACAAACGTACGTTTCCTCCACTGGCTGGCTATCTTTTACACGTTGTAGGGCCAGACTTGGAAATCTCGGCGAAACCTATGAAGCTCGCCGTATTCTAAAGAAAACGCTTATTTTAGGCCTGAAAATGTAATTTAATAAAGGAAATATAAAAATAAAAAGAGAATTATAATTTTATTAATTGATAAAAAATAACACACTTAGTTACATACCATTTTCATAAAAAAATTTATCGAACTGCAATAATATGTATGCATAATATTTATAAAAACGTTTATATAAAAACATTTCTGTAAATAAAATTATATCAAAAATATACTTCCTTAAATAAATTAAAAGTTTTTAAAACGTCTCAAACACTTGACTGTATCAATTTGAAAAGAACTTGTAGTACAGATCTTGTTCAATTGGAAATAGTTAAAAATTGTTCTTTCACAAATCTCAATTAAAAATGAGATGATAATGAGATGACTTTAATTTTTTCCCATTGACAATAAATTTTTTCGTGGATTCAAACTATAACCGTATAGTGACTTTATAATCACCCTTATTTAAGTTGCAAGGCTGATTCTTTAGACAGTTCGTTGATGTAAACTACTGCATCTATAAAATTCATTTTGGTCTTGCATGAAAGGTCTGATGAAAGCATAAATAGAGCTTCTTATAAAATAGCAAGAACGATAATAATGTATTATTTAAATAACAAGATTACAATATCCAGAGTTGATGTTAGGAGCTGCGGGGTCCCATTGAAAACAACAGATGGAGGCAATATTAAAAAAATATATACAGGCTTTTTAAGAATTTAGATACATGTTGGACTGTGTTGTTTAGAGAATTTCATCTCTCAAAGATATCTCCTTGAAAGATAATATTTACTTTACCACTAAAGAAGACAGGTTCTGAAGATGTCAAAGGCATGCTACGCGCTTGTTGGTTTAAGTAGTAGAAAGTCTCAAGATTGGAATAGATTATCCTAGCGCCAGGCTCACTTAAAGGCGTGGGGTGCGACTGGTAGTAATTGGTCTATTGGGCTTGAATACTTTGAATATTAAAAAATTAAATAAACATAATAAAAAATTTGATTTTAAATTAATTACGGTTATAATTAAATCACATATTTAAAAATATAAGACAACTCCATAGAACTCGAAGACTCATATATTAACCTTACATTCCGAGCAAGATTAAGGGAGGGTAAGCTAGAATATTAAAGTAAATAAAATTTTAACTCTGCTATAGAAAAACTAAAAAGAAACCAAAAGCTTAGATATTCCGGGCAATTTCATATTTCCTCATAAAAATTTATTTAGAAGATATCAACCGAAGATATTTTGATGATTACTTGCGAAACTTAGAAGCTCCAGATTTCATCAATTACTAAAAGACTTTGACAGTTAATGGTAAAAGACTAGTTATTAATTACAATATCAAAAGTACACTAAACTTAAAAAATAATACCAAACTTATGACATAAACTTTGATCTTTTTTTTTAGTATAAAAACTCACCTCAAAATAGGTGAGAAATAAAAATGGAATGATCATGCCATCAATTTAACGGAACAAGATTTGCATAGAATGAATAGATCTTTTTTTAAATAAGCCCATTCTCACGAGGTGGTACGAAAGCTTTGTTAAATTGAAATCATCAAATTTAACATTCAAATTGCATCGGGCGGTTTGCCTCATATTATGTACTAAAGCTCCTGCTATCCATTGATTTTCTAAAAATCGTTGACTCAACTAGGTCCGACCTAACAGTTATTACCAACGAAAAATTTATTAAACAATCTGTTTCTATTGAATTTTGGAATATGAATTTCTTTTACAATAAAAGTAACTTATTTCCTCTTTCGTTAGGGTATAAATCTCCCATGACCTATCCATTAGTAAGGCGTAAATTCATGATTAAAATTATTACTTTTTGTATGGAAAAAATTAATTCGGAATAAAATTAGATGAAAGTCAGTAATGCTGGAAAGGACCATATTTCCGTTGTTTTCCATCCGGTTTTGTTATTTATGGTATTTATGTGAATAAAAAAGGAGTTATGTGCGTGTCATTTTCATTGTTGTCTTTGAATTGAAGCGAAGTTATTGTATTCTTAAAGTCATTCCATTCTTCTTTAAAATTTAGGGATTTAGTAGAATTCTCATTTATTTCCTGTAATAAGCTTTAGGAAAAAAAAAATTGAATAGCAGAATATGGGTGCTTTCGGAATATATTAGAATTTTGCGGTGTAACAAAAAAAAACAAGCCACATGTTACTTTGCAGCAATTTAAAAAAAATTATTTATGCGGTTAATTCCGTACTGTCGACGCAAAATAAGTTGGCACCTCGGCTATTTCATTCTGAGAATTATTCTACGCTAATGGGGGTGATAGCATTATTAAGTAAGAGTGCCACCGCATGTTTTGCTACTCTGGCTAGGTCAGTCCATTGCCAGACGTATTAGATGAGAGAAAAAATACAAAAAACAAGCTGACAAGTAGCAATTACGTACTTGATGTACCGATAAGGATTTAGCCAGTGGTGCAAATAAGCACACGTTGTCGGGTAAAGGTTCTAGCATTGTTCAGAAATTTAACAATGAAGTTTCATGAAATCAGTATTTTTACCACACAACACTTATAAATGTTCTTTCTGTATCACTTGCAAAATTGTTTTTATAAATTTAAAATTGTTTCCAACATTTAAACATTGTTTCCACGTTCAGTACTTTAATAGCGTCACTGTTATTTTGGTTTTCGTTACGTCTCGAAAAAATCAAAATCCTTACAATTTGTAAAATTGTTCTTTTCAATGGCTATTTTGGAAGCAAACCGCACATAAACACTTTTAAATAAATAAACAAGATTAAACAGAGTATAAAAAAACGACTTTAATGAAACTTTCACTATCGCCTAGCTATATCAGTCCATATCTTGAAAACTACTGAACCGATTTTGATGAAACTTGGATTTATCCCTAAATTGAAAGATACTTAATCCAATAAAAAAAGAATTATTGCAATTCTTTTAACAGTTTCTGAGAAATACGTGGACAAATATACATACATACATACATACATACATACTTATGAAATTTGGCATACTTGTTTAGAAGCCCACATAGACTAACATATATGAATATTGTGCAATTCCAACAATATTACATATATACGCATCGAATTGATAACCTCCTTTTTTGAAGTCGGTTAAAAAAATAAATAGTAAATAGATATAACGTTTGTTCTGGAAGTGTCTGGCATTGTAAACTTGAAATTAATATTACTCTCTATGTTTTAACAATTTGGTGTTAAATTTTTTTAATTGAATTACTTTAGAAATTTTTTTATTTATAGTTTGCTTTTTCGTAATAAGAAAAGTAGCCTATTACAAACATTTTGTTTTCAAAACAAAACAAAAAATGCAAAACTTGCATAAATGATATGATCATGAAGAACCACAAATAACCTGTATTAATTTAATCGTTATCTTCTTCTGAATCATAATCAGAAGAACTATCATTTGCCACATCCGAATTCCTTTTCAGAGGAGGAGACGATTCAATGACTGTTTCGATATTATCATCTGTTTCCCACGCTTTACGCGGAAGACGAACTGTGTGCAAGACAGAATCATTCCAATTTTCTTGTGTGATCTGGTCTATCGCTGCTTTCAGAGCGTTTCCATGTATCGGTCTTTGATGTTCTCTGTTGCCTGGGTTTTTTCGCCAAATGTAGAGTTGTGTCTTGCGATATAATGTTTTATGTTTGCCCATATCAGCGCTCGCAGTGATATGGAGGAATTCTTAGAATTGTATGACCCCTACTTGCTGCCATCTCGTCCAAGTAATATCGCTTCTTATGAGCTAAAGACTTGATTTTTGATAGAAGTTGAGCTTTAAGCCATGTTGTGTTTTTGAAGCCATTCATATATTTCTTGCTTCCTGTTAGCAGTCGTAGGTGCATTATCTATCTATTGAAAATGGTAGGGAGCATTATCCATTACGATGATTGCTTTGGGTGGTGTATTAGGATTATCAAGGAGTTGGATTTGAAACCAGCGCTTGAAGTTTTCGGAGTTCATTTCGTCATGATAACCTCCACTCTTTGTCTTAGACTAGAATATCAAATCAGCAGCTTTTATAAATCCATCCTTAGTCCCAGCATGAAAACAATCATTTGTTGACCGTTTGACACAGGTACTGGAAGACCTGACGGATCTTCACTCGTTGTATCAAGCCACATCTTGGAACAAATATGACTGGTTAGAATCCAAGTTTCATCCCACCAGATAACTAGTCGAGGATTATCCAAATCTTGATTTTGCAATAATTCTGTCAAAAATTGTCGTCGAACCACAACTATATAAGGCTCCTCTAGCATAAATAATCGTCCGTTGTGTTTCTTCCATCGAAAACCGAGACGTTTTAAAATAGTTCTTAGGGATGTGGCGCAACCTTCAAAATCCAAGTTCTTCCTTAATTCTTCAAGAATTGAATGAACAGTTGGCAGTGGCGAGATTTATTCAGTATTCATTTCGTTAATTGTTTGTCGAATAACTGTTAAATCAGAAATAGGGAGATCTGTTCCATCTGAATGGCGGGACCGCTTTTTTCCTCGACTTTCAAGATGATCTTGCTCAGCATCTTCTTTCATTATTCTTTTAATTGTTCTTACAGAAACACCAATCGCTTCTGCAGTAACGCTGGAAACATTGGTCACCTTCAAATCAATGTTTTTTGTCTTTATGTTAGAAAAGAACATATGAACATTTTGCACAGTTTCTCGAGCTTGAAGATGAATAGATTTCCCACGCATAAAAGTTGATTTCTCCATAATTCGGTTTGCCATTAACCTCACTCCATGAAACATCGCTGAAAGTGAATAAACATAGCAATATCGGAAGATAATTAAAAAAAACCTATCATAATGCTTATTTTGTCACCATTAAGCAGCCTGTACGTTGGTTCTCTGTTGCTAAAAAATATTGCAAAAATGTGGACAGGCTGAAAAATGCGGCTTCTATTTTGCTATCCAACTCGAAAAATAACGTGAATTCATTGCATTGCAAACCTATCGCCCGCTTTTAAATAATGAGAACCACATTTTTTTTCTTCAACTTTTAAGTAGCATTTTTTTACGTTAGTTCCTCGTAGACGATCACCTCAATGCACTTCATCAGTATGGAATAGCCGAGGTAACTTATTTTGCGTCGACAGTACGCTCCGCCTTGGGTAATAATGAGCTACATTTTTTCTCTTTTTCATCCTTTCTTCAAATAATGAGCTGCTTCGCGTCCAACTAACAATTAATTTACCATTATCTTTCCCCAGCTCATCTGGCAGTTTGTAGGACGGCTACAGTTCCTACTCTGTAGCTATTCCTACGAAAGATCGCCCACTGGAGAATGATATACAGTAAACAGTGTTTACGGTATACTCTGGCATCATTAACTTTGCTCGGCAGCGGATGCATCGGATACCTACACATATTATTTTTGTTAAGAATAAAAAACTATCAACCCTGTCACCTTAGACATTGCCCGGTATTCCCCAACACCATGGCGGGTAATCCTTGACAGTAGAAGATGCTATTTTGGATGATTACGGAAATTTGCAATTGTAATAGGAGAAAATACTGCTTACCATTGAAAAGCGCACTAAAATTCGTATACAAGTCATCAGCTGCGTTCTTTGTTAAATCGGTCATAAGTGCTTCTTTCCGCCATCACCCGACGCTCTTGAACTATATGTCTGTATTAAATAGTGGAAAAAAATCGTTTTTTAATTTTTAATATTCACAGTTTTATTAAGCAGTATTTTAAAAATAGCATTTTAAAACTACAAACTACATGGTGACAAGTATTGAGATACGAGGTAGCCCAGAAAGTGATGCACCATAATTTTTTTTCCGTCCCCAACAATGGTACGTTTGCGAAACTTGAGATATGCATTCTTTGAAGTTTTCGGAGTGCGCGTACAAAGTTTCCGTTTCTTCCGACAGATAGCGTACGTGCAGCAATGGAACAACATGGCGTCTGTAAGTGATGTTCGTTACAAGCAGCATGTCGTCATTGAATTTCTCACTGCGGAGCAAAAAACGGTTGGAAGCATTCACAAACGTTTATGTGCAGTTTATGGAGCATCAGCAGTCGACAGAAGTACGGTTAGTCGCTGGGCGCAGAGGGTGAGGCCATCAGAAAGCGGTTTGGCGAAGCTCCAAGATCTGCCGCGGTCGGGGCGCATATTTTTTTTTCTAATAGAGAAGAGCCAAGAGCCTCTCCTGCTCGTTTGCGATTGGTCAACGTTAGGCTGACGTCACGAGCAGTGAGAGTGAAACAGGAAGGAGTGTGGAAGGAATGTTTCCTAGGTCGCAATGTTAAAAAAAATAGCCGACAACAATCTTTTCTTGTTGTAGGCTATGAGTGAAACAAAGCAGTGCACTTACGTTACCTTTGCTAGCATGCTATTTACGTTTATACTATTAGCATAATGTACAATTTACGATGGCGAAAGCGAACATTTAACGTTTTCTCTATCGCAGTAGGACGATCAACGCCTAAATGAATACGCGCGTCTTCCAACCAGTGTGACCAGATTTTGAAAATGGTTAGGACCAAAAATTTTTTTAAATAGGACTAAAATGAGGACCAAACAATTCACTATAGTACTAAAAAAGGACTGAAATTTTGTTAGCATTATAATACTGTAAGCCAACGATAATTGCCGTCAGGTTACTTTATTTGGCTAGCCATGGCATGATAATTCAAGTCCGCGCCAATTTTGAAAAGAAAGAAATTTTATTGAAAAAATTTAAAAAAAAAAGTGTTGAACACACGTATTTTTCAATTTCTATTTTATTAATTTTAATTTTTTGTAAACTTTTATTCAATTTAGATTATATAGCCTAACTCAAATCATATTCCTATGAAAAGAGAATAAATATATAAAAAAAAACATAATAAATTTTATAAAGGAACAAAGGGTAATTTTTCACGTTCAGGTACATCATGGTCTAGTAGAAACAGTGGTAGAGCTCACTGGGTACAATTTGTAGAAATAAACCATGCTGCTAGTTTGATTGATCGGTTTCACTTTTGATGTGTGATAGGAAGAACCTCAAGAGAGAACTAAGAAGTACCGTTTGATACTCTAAAGAACTAAAATAGAACCAAATTTCTTATAGGACCAAAAAAGAGAGCTAAGTAGTTTTTTAAGACAAAAAGGACCAATTTAGTTCCGGAAGAACTAAATCTGGTCACACTGCTTCCAACTGATCTTTCGATACTAACATATTCCGTCTTTTGCATGCATTGATAAAATGATAAATGTATAAAGAGGAGTTAAAAGAATATATAACGAAGAGTAAGGCCCAAATTTAAATGATGTTCCTGCGATTTCGATTTCAATTTTGTCAAAATCGAAAGTGGAAAGAAGGATGGTCATCGTGAATCAAAATTAATTATTTGCTTTATTGATATATGTAATAATCACCCTTAGGCTAATGATTTCATAACTATTTTTGAAGATTTATCTTTTGATATATATGTTGATAATATAGAAATACAGAAATGCAGCCAAGTACAGTTTTTAAATAATTACTAAGCAGATTTATTTATTTCAATAAAGTAAAAGCTTTCATGCTTTTAATAAAGAATGATTATATTTTTACATAGTCATCTTTATATGTTCACTCTCCAGCTGAACACAATACAATTACTAAAATGTGGACTTCTTTTATCCCTCGTTTTTGAATTTCAATTGCGGACTAAAATAATATTCAGTACAAAATAATATATGTATGCAATAAAATATTTATAAAAGCCTTGAGTCATTTTTTTAATTTGCTACAGGCCCAGTTTTCATTTTAAGGAGGCCAGATTTATTGTTCAAGTGTTTCAAATCCAACCAATGCAGCCAAAACAGTTTTTATGATTTATTCTGTATTTTTAAAATACAGGGTGTTGTGGCTATTGTGTCTGTGTCACTTCTTCAGTGATCAATCAAAGTGTATGCCATCTTTGATAATTTTAAAAAATATTAGGTATAATTTTTTTTGCATTAATATCTGACAATAATGCAAAATTATGGGTATATGTGTATTTTAGTGTGTTAACATTTCGTTAAGTTTTATCTTTATTTTCCGCAAGTATTAACAAATCCTGAATTAGTATGAGCTTTGGTATACTAAAATACACATATACCTCCTACTTATACCAAATTATGTCGTATTCATGTGAAACCAATGTTTTTGGTATTTTGCAGCATTTTACTCATGTTGTAAAATTATCATTAATAATTATATATTGACGTGACAGTCACATTAAACATCACATATTAATTATAACGTTACACTATTTAAAATTTATATTTGTTTTTTTATTTAAATAAGATCCTAATATTTACTATTTTTTTTTTTTTTATTTTTTAATTTTTACTATTTTACTATAAATCCTTTAATTATTTAACAAAATTAGATATAACACAATATTCTGATGATTAAAAATATATTTATTTTCCTTGCTTATAAAAGTAAGATTTACCAAAAATGTTACGTTACATAAAATCAATATTTATAAACTCTAATTATACATTACTTTATAAAATGTTTATATAATACATAATATTATACATTTTTTAAATAAATAAAAATAAAGAAAACTTGATTACAATAAGTTACGATTAATAATTTAAAACAAAATTTCATAATAAGAAGCTTTTATAATATTTTGATTACATCTTGGAAATATCACTATAAAAACAGTTTTTTTGTTAACAAGTATATACAACTAAATGAACCATCATTTTCATCAAATATTTGGCATTCTCAATATATAAATCAATGAAAAACATTAAATTTTAACTGAAAATTTTTATTAAAAAAGTATATATTTTCACCGGAGCACGGCTTTCACATCATCAATAGCATCATTAATAACATCACATTTAGAAGTGACAAAACATCAGACATTTAAAAATAGGTTTGTTTAACTGTCATATTTGCTACAATTGTTGTAATGCTTAAAAAATTATTTTGCAATCCACTATGATTTGTAAAAAAGTGCACCTCTTTAAAAGTGACTCAAAGTGATGGTAATTTAAAGACAGAACTCAGAATTAAGGAATCAGCCACTTTAAAAATATATCAGTGATCCTCAGAAAAGCTAAACGTTAATTTAATTGCTAAAATTGTTAAATCTTTATAATTACCTTTAAATTAATCATCGCACTCATATGTTCATTGGAAATCGAAATATTTTTTAAGATAAGTTAGATCGTGGACGAACCTCACACATGTTACTCAAATTCTTAATTTATCTTAATAACATTTCATTAAAATAAGAATTTAGTTAATATTGATATTATTCGAATGCAAATTTTCTGTAATGATGTGAACGACTATTGCCGAACTTCAGCCTTTGAGTCCCTGAAGGTTTGAAGCCAGAGATCGTTAAAGAAAGCCTTAAAACTCAATTTTTTTTCCTTTAAGTCTCGTCTCGTAATCAACGCGAGGAGGGAAAATGAAACCGAACTTTCAAACAGCGCCGTCTGATTAATCGCACCAACAGTCAGATTTACGAAAATTACTTTAGACGTAAACTCATTACAGGAAGAGCTCGAAATGCCAAGTCTCTTTCTTTAACGGTCTCTGGTCACACCTGACAAGATGCAGCGTGCTGATGCGCTCATTCGTCAGGACCGACGCAGAACGACTCGGCAGTTGGCGCTGGAGCTGTCAATCAGCAAAGAAAGTGTGGGTGAAATCATCCGTGCTCCTGATTACACAAAAACGTGTTCACGGTGGGTTCCGCGCTGTCTTAGGGAGGAACACAAAGCTCTGAGAAAAAAACGTTTTGAATCTGAGGGAGAAGCCTTCTCGTGCCGTATTGTGACAGCTGACGAAACCTGGGTGCACCATTTTGAGCCCGAAACAAAACGACAATCGATGGAATGGCGTCATCCGCACTCTCCACAGAAGAAAAAATTCACAGCAAATGCTTCTGCTGGTAAAGTCATGATCACTGTGTTTGGGACTGTGATGGTGTCATACTCATTGATGTGATACCGAGAGGCAACACCATTAATTCTGAGGCATATGTGAACACATTATCCAAACTCAAGAAGCGCTTCCAGCGACTTGGACGCCATAACAACCCAGCTGATTGTTTGCTTCAACACGATAACGCTCGCCTTCACACCAGTTTGAGGACGTCGAGATACATCACGAAACAGGGTTGGACAGTGTTACTCCATCCACCCTACAGCCCTGACCTAGCGCCCTCAGACTTTCTCTTGTTTGGGCCATTGAAGAATGCCATTCGTGGAAAACATTTTGAGGATGGCGAAGAGGTGATTCGCACAGGGAAGACATGGCTGCATGAACAGAACAAGGACTGGTACCGACAGGACATACACGCCCTTGTGTCTCGCTGGAGGAAGGCCATAGAATGGGACGGAGATTATGTGGGAAAATAGGGAGTGTAGAAAAAACATCATTCTTTCGTGTGTTTAAGTTTTGTGTTCAAGAAATAATTGTTGAAGAAAAAAATTGTGGTGCATTACTTTCTGAGCTACCCTCGTATAATTGAAGATCATTATGTAGAGGCAGTATGCGGTGATATTCAAGGATGTTAACTTTTATGTGGATATCTCGAAAATGGCGAGTCACAGTAACATTGTATATCTCGAAAATGGCGAGTCACAGCAACATTGAACTATCAGTTGATTAGAACACAAAAAACCAATAAATTTTTCTATTGACCAGTGACCAATATTTCGACGGATTCTATCGAAAAATTATAATTATCGATAATTGATATTCAATAGCTATATATACGAGTCAATACCGATGCGACTTATACAGTATATGTGCATATAATAGACTCTATAATAAGTATAAATTTGAAAAAAAAATTCAAAATTGGACTAATCGCTACGGAGATATAAACTTTTGTTCGTTTTGGCAATGATAGCTTTCTCATTCTCATCTGGTTACACTCTGAATTTTTTGGGCATGAGTTCGGATCCCGGAGACATGGGTATTTTTGTTTGTTCCGTAACATTTGGAAGTAATTTGTGGAGCAAAAAATATACAATCTGTCCAAAAAGTTTATAATATTGAAATAAATTAGATGTCCTTTCATTTAAACAAAATAATTATAAAAATAAACTAACTGCTCAATATTGGATTTTATTAGCTTTATAAAAACACAGTTTTCATAGATAGTAATAACACATGTAAAAATAAACAGCTGTCCGTTGTTTATAATTATTTTAATTATTATTTTGTAAAATGAAATGTGTACAGAAAGTTTATAATATTGAAAAACCTGTCCATAAAGTTTATAATAATTTATTTTTTTATGAAAAATAAAAAGTGGAATTTATTTTTTGTTATTATTTTTAAAACAGGGACTGCAGTAAGTTTGTTTAAAAAGTCATCATGGGGGAAACAGTCAGCTATCTTCTGATCAAAAAAACAAAATCATAAGCTTTTTATGAAGCTGAAATGACACAAACCCAAGTTGCTCATAAAATGCCAGGTTGTCAAGGAGCTATGTCTAATGTTATCAGAAAATTTAAACAATGTGGTTCAGCAGAAGTGAAACCTCGTAGTGTAAGGCCCAAAAAAGCTAGCAAAAGAGACATGAACACTTTAAAACGACTGGTAACGAAAAGCAGACGATCTTCTATTCGTGACTTAACAGCAGCCTTTTCTCATGTTACGAAAAAAAACTACTGTCAAGACAACCGTCCATAATTACTTAAAAAGATCTGGGATTCCGATCAGTTCACCGTAAAAAGAAAACATTCTTAACAAAGCTACAAAAGCAAAAACGAATGGAATGAGCCAAATATGTCCAATTTTCAATGGACGATTGGAAAAAAGTAAACTTCACTGATGAGACAATTATTACTATCTCTGTCGATGAAGGTGGAAGAACCGTGTGGAAACGAAATACAGAAACTAAGATATCCGAGCTGCTGCAGCGAACTGTAAAGAATCCGAGAAACTCTTGATCTGGGGATGGTTTTCTCATAAATGTGTGGGATAACTTTGCATCATTAATGAAACGTCAATGCAGTTGTTTCTAAAGAAATCTTGGAAGATCAATTTGAAGATGAAGAGTACATCCTTCAACAAGACAATGCTCCTTGCCATTAAGCAGAGCCAGTTACAGAATGGATGTAAGAGCATGAGATAGAAGCAATGAATTGGCCAAGTAATTCACCAGACATGAATCCAACTGAAAATGTGTGGCATTTAATAGAAATTCAAATCGAAAAAATGCGACCTACAACAGAAAGCAGTTAATTGATGACGTAAAAAATGTGTGGAAAAATATTAATGTAGAATTGTGTCAAAAGTTAGTAGAAAGTAAGCCAAAAAGAATTTGTGCATTATTAAAACATTGAGGCGATGTAAGAAAATATTAATTTCATATATTATAAACTTTCTGGACAAATTTCATTTTACAAAATAATTATTAAAATAATTATAAACAACGGATAGCTGTTTATTTTTACAAGTATTACTACTGTTTATGAAAACTCTGTTTCTGTAAAGCTAATAAAATCCAATTTGAGCAGTTAGTTTATTTATAATTATTTTGTTTAAATGAAAACACATCTAATTTATTTCAATATTATAAACATTTTGGACAGACTGTATATGCGAATAAAATAGAGAATCCTGGGGAAATGCGCAGCAATCAATAACCAATCAACATTTGTATTCAGACTATAACTTCATCTTGAAATTCTTCATAACTGCAATACAATGGCTATCACTGATGAAGAATAGATTGTCTATTACATGAGAAAGTATATGCTTCATCTTTGGAGCTTGAGATCAATTAATTTGGCGCTATCTCCTATGTAAAAATTAGCAGCATGACATGCACTCTGTAATATTATAAGTAAACTAAAGCTCGATCGGAAACTGAAATTTGATCGCAATTTCGGCATAAGATTCTGGAGAGAGGGGAAAAAATATGAAAAGAAAATCATATAGCTATTGCTTACCTATACAGTAGCATTTATTCCGTTTAATCGAGGAAACGCATGCTAACGCTCTTCTCACTTTATCCTTTAGTGATTAATAAACGAAAGGATAAATATAAATTTTATTTAATATCTAAATGTGAAAATATTTTCTCATCTGCGCTTGAATAATACGTTCATTAAGAGAGAATTAAGTACCATGACAACGCTGTACTACGCACTGCAATAAACAACAGATGAGAAATCTAAGAATCTGAGATAGGTAGCCTTTGCCTAAAGTATCTGGACACCCCTCTTCACATTTGAAAACGATGCAGTCAGTAAAATGTTGGATCACTCTTTGCTGCAATGATTACTGCACGTTTTATTTTGTTCAGTAGGCCTCAAGTTATCAAGAGATATTGGAAAATCATCTTTCTGGAGCGATGGCAGAATTTTTTGGCAATTTACCTGACTTCAACCAGCAAGGCAATATTACATGCCATACTACTCGCTCAACAAAGGCGTGGTTCACTCATGCAGACATTAAGCAGCTTCCATGGCCGGTCCAGAGTCCGGATTTAGACCCTATTGACCTTATGTGAGATGAGCTGGAGTGCTGGATACGGATGTCAAAGTGTTCCTCCAGAGGAATGTAAAATAACTTGTAGACAGCCTTCTGGTCGTGTTATAGTATGTTTTATTTATAGGATTAGTGGCCAACAAGATGACACAACTACTAGAGTCCTCCACTCTTGATCGCATTTCTCTTTTGGTCGCTTATATACTCACACACGCTCGTCAGATTGCTGGAGAGTAAAGCGGCTTTCATCACTCCACATAATCTTTGCCCAATCATCACTAGTTCAATGGCGACGCTCCTTACACCATTAACCTTTGAGATAAAATGCTTTCTCTTTCTGGCCCTTCCGAACAACACCATTTTCGCACAGCACCGTGCATAATGAATCTAAGATGCCGGGTAAAGACACTGATTTCGCGAATTCACTTTTCACTAATGGAGCACCCTATAATAACTCCTCGAAAATCAGACGGGTCACAGCTTTTTGGCATTCTAGCTACGGAGTCAATGGCGTATTAGCTGCTTAACATGTCCTTTACATCAAAAGTGCATTATGAACGTTAAAACAATAATAAAATAGGGGTATCCGGCAAGGCAGTACACATTCAACGATATGGCCATTGATAAATTTTTAGATAGTTAACATTAATGAAATTATTGATGCAACTAAAAGGCAACAATTCATTGGTAGCTACGTATTCAGCTTTCGGCAAGCCTATATGAGAGCTTATTAAATGATTTTGAACGTGAACCTGAAGAGATCATGAGAGACATAAAAGACATAATATTATCATAAGCAACAAACTTAATTCCCAAAAAAAGCCAAGGCTAAAAGAAATAAAAGGTTATCAGAGGAATCGATAAAAATAGCAGATGAAAAAAGGAAAGCGGAAGAGCAAAGGGAACAGACAAGAAGGTGGCTTTTGAATGCCGAGTTTAAAAAGCAGGCTAGGAAAGATAAAGATAAATGCCTGAACAAAAAGTATCAACAAACAAAAGAGAACAACATCCGTGGAAAAACAAAAGAGGCCCTTAAGAGAAATTAATGAAGTCACTGGAAAATGCAAACCAAAATTTAGAATGATAAAAAATTCTAATGGAAAAGATGCATTAAAGGTAAGGAAGTCAATGAAAGATGGAAAAGCTATATAAGAAGGACTGCGAAATCAAAGCTATGCTTGAAGAAAAACTGTATGATTTATAACCACCTCTCTCGTAGAGTTTTAATGGAAATAATAAACAAAATACCTGGCATAGACTCAATAACTATTGAATTAATTAATATTGGAAGGCAAGAAGCAGTTAAAGTATTAACTTCTCTCTGGGGGCAAGTATGGACTACGGCTCAATGGCCGTACCGGAATAAATCAATTTACAAGCGAAGTACTGCTAAAAATTATTTATAGAAGGCTCGAGGCATATATGAAAAGAGAGCTCCCTAGGGAACAAGCTGGATTCCGGAAGAATACCACAGACCAAATTTCAAATGTAAGATAAATCAAAGGGCAAAGTAACGCAAAAAGATGCATTCATGTGTTTCGTCGACTATAGCAAAGCATTCGATTTTGTTTTTCATGAGTGACTTTGGAATAATATAATACACTTTAGAATTTCAGAACACTTAATTGTCTTGATGAAAAATCTCTACCATGAACAAAAGGCGACTGTTAGTACAGAATTTAGTGAGACAGAAAAGCTTAAGGTATGGAATGGCGTCAGACAAGGCTGCTGTAATACATATTCAGAAAGGCTTTTGAAGAGATTACGGAAGGATTGAAAAAGTGGTAGAATCTGCATCAACAACCTGAGGTATGCAGACGACAACACAATACTAGCAGAGAGAGCTTGGTACATAGATCTGAAAAAAATATTTAAGAAGATTCAGAAAGAAAGCGAAAAAGCTGGCCTGAAACTGAATTTAAACAAGACTAAAATTATGTCAACAAGTGATTTAAAAGAGTCTTGGAAGATAATTTACTGCATATTAGCTTTGTTAAGTGTATATTGATAATACATTCTTATCAATAGAATTATCTTCAAGAGAATCAACATTCAATAAATTTTCACTCCCATAGGGCTAACGGAAACACCAGACTTTGCGCATGAACGTCAACAAGACGAGTGTCAACCAAAATCTACGAACTAAAATCATCAAGGAAAAATATCGAACTTTTTCATCAAAAAAACGCTGAGCATACATCCCATAAACATTGACATTAAAAATTATATCATCCAATTTAAATATTTAATTTATTTCATTAATTCCAATTTTTCAAAAGGAAACTACCTAAATGTCAATGTGTATGTTTGTTTGTCTGTCTGTTTTTCTTTCTGTGTGTATATTCGCGATAATCTCTACAACCGCGAAATCATTGTGCATCGAACTTTTTATGATGCTTTAATGTAGTCTGGGAAAGGTTTTTCGCTAATTTGCCATGGATTTCCGCGAGTTGCACACGTTTTATAATGAAAAACCATCCGTTTTTCATGCAACAATATTTAAATTCAACAATAATACTACCTACAACAACACATCGGTAAGTTTATCCAAGATCTCCTGATGAGTATGGTGCAGATGATGAAGACCCATGATAACGCATCTGGTGGCTGGAATACTGGAAAACTCAATGGAAATGAAATGGCATATCAAATATGGATACACGGGGTATATTTTTGACGTCAACGTTAAAGACGTATTGCTGCTTCAAACAATCCCAAAAAGATTCAGCGAATGGGCACTCGTAAAAAAAATTATGCTCTATGGTTTCATCTACGCCACAGACAAGACATCCAGCATATCCGACCACCCTCCATTGATGGAGACGTATGGTATGACAAGGAAACAATAACGAATAACAATCCACTCTTGCACTGAACATTATTAAAATTACAAAAAAATAACATTTTTCATGCAACGGATTTTTTCATTGGAATAACTCTGGAGAAGTCATGGATGAATTAAACCCTGTACAGTTAGTTAAAGCTGGCAAAAAAGTCAAATTTCGTTATCGAAAAATTTACCCTAAACAACTTGTATATATTCAACCAACCCGAGCGAAGCCGGGTATTGCTCTTGTATGATCTATTGCCAAAGGCCATTGCTGTATTTAATGAAAATTGATCATCTCCCAGAATATATACTCTACAAATATTTAAATCTGTTAACTTTGGTAATGTAACGTAAACATTATAAATGTCCATTAAAAGGGAGACGGAAACCACTTTTCAATCAGTTTGTTGGAAAAGATTATTTATATTTTCATTCACAAGTAAAATAAAAACATTTAATAATAATGAATGTTTTTCAAATCTGTCACATGCCTTATCCATGACATTGATTTTTATTGTGTTCATGGATGAGCTTTTGAATAGCGTTATAAAAATATAGTTTTTAACTTCATCGCTATTGAATATGACATACAGTATTTGAAATCACAGATGAATTCGATAACAAAATCTGTAATTCAGAAAAGAATTCTTATGCTTACTTTTTCACTATTTTATTATTTCATGTCGACGATATTTAAAGTTATACAATTCATTTGTAGAATAATGACATCTTTCTTAATGACTCAGGAATCAATGTCCATTTATTGCTGAAAAAAATCTTTACAATGTCTAAAGATGCCCTCACAAGAAATTAATTTAAATTAAGATAATAGAATTAGTTAAAAATAATATTTCTTTGATATTTGAAAATAATATTATATATTTATGAGAAAACGTAGACGGTACTCACTGATGCGAGGAAACTCTACGTGCGGAGGAGTTGCACCAAATACGCCTACATGTACATACGAAAGGACAAACGATCGATTTCAAAGTACTGTCTAAAAATAGAACATTCAGTTATTCATTCCCAATATTAACAGCTTCAATGGGAAAACGATCATACAAATTGATAGATTATTATGTTTACTGATTAAATTTACTGACAGTTGAGAACACTCTGTATTAACAGTGTTATTAGGCGAGCAAACCGAGTCATTCATGATCTGATTTGACCTCACATATATTTTGGATTATTGGGTATTATCTATTAGTCGCTAAATTACGGTGTTAAATGTGATAAAATTACTGTTAAGATATTCCTTCTTCTGTTTTACTTAGACGGGCACTAACAAATTGGTGCACACCTGTTGTTTCACTGTATAAAGCTGAAGGATGTCATGTTAATCACGAAGAATATAGACAGTGGAATGATCAAACTTTTTTTGGCTTGCATACCTAAGAAAGCTAACCTAATCTATTTTCTATCCCCTTCCTACAAGAAGCCGCAGTTTTTGTTCGGGCTTTTAACAAATTTTAGTAATATAAATGGGTCCGTAGTTTGCGATGTGTGAAAGCGTGGGAATATTCAACGAATTTGAAAAGGAAATTAAACAATTTTAATCAAAATTTCTATATTTGTGTGATAGAACAGTGCAGCTTTTTATTATATGGGAAGTATAAATACCTTATAACAAAGCAGCATGCTGTCATTAGTGTGTTTTCTGAAAAATGCTCTCGACTTCGCCGCTTCTAATAGATACAACGATCCGAACAGAACTTGCTGTATAAAGTGCAGGTTGGTCGAAATGTTGATACACGTTTTTTATTTTTATACTCTCGAATTTTGTTTATAGAGTTACTTTTATCTTTATTTAATTCACGAATGGATTAGACTTTAAGAAAAATTATAACGGAGTTCCTGCTTTAGAGACGACTTCAACGAGAACGCAGACTCTAACATCATTATTCATTCCTCTATATATGAAATATATATAAGTTGCAGTAGAATTTTTTTTAAAAAAAGTTCAAAGTTCTCTGTATAGTATGAGGCAGGATAAAAAAGTAATCTTTAATCTAGAGAATAAAAAATCAGTGGCATATTAAGTTACTTTTTAAATGTCCCTCGTATTTTGAGTAACATGGTCCAAGCAACATATACGGATTCAGATGCTTCCAAGAGTTTAATGATCGAGTTTTTAGAATAGAAGTTGTTGCAATTAAACAATCAAATAGTCTTTATTATTCTCGACCATACTCCAAATATAGTCGAAGATTTTGTTAATAACCAAATTTACGAATAGAGAAGATTAAATAATTGGCTTCCGCCATATAATTTATTCATTTAAAACCACTTTCTTCAACCGACATATGTGAAAAAGAATATCAAGTCTGATATTCTCAATGGAATTTTACATGCAGCTCAAGTCCGCCGGTGACCTCGGAATCACTATTATGCTATGATATTGAATAGAGTGCAGGAGGTGGTATTGACTTCTTAAAGTTGACCAGTGGGCATTCTTCTATAATTATGAAGCATTGTTCCGAGAAGTGAGATTTCCTTTTGGAAATTACCCACTTTAATTCAATGTTGCTATTGCAGAATCGTATATACGGGTATAGCTTTCAGCCTGCGGCGGTCATAAATATATTTATCTACGTATTGATCAATCTACTTATTTATTCGTTTCGATTTATTCATATATATTTATGATCAAAAGTATTGGTACCCTTATAAATCAAAAATATTAAAGCCAGGATAATTTTTATTTTAACAATAATGCAAAAACTAAAACTGGCACATTATTTCTTGTGTTATAAAGAACATCTGATGAAAAAGTTAGGGTATTCTCATATAGCAATAATAAGAAAAAAAATAAAACACAAAATTGCTGCTGAACATAAATATTGGTATCCTTGCATTAGTAGTTAACGTGACCATCTTTGGCTGCCAACACGGCCTGAAATCTTCGTGACATGCCTTCTACCAGCTTTTTGCACAACTCCACATCCAGTTTTTCCGATTCTTCTACACACATATCTTTAAGTTCAGCCAAATTAGAAGGTTGACGAGCCTTCACCTGTTTTTTCAATTCAAACCAACTTCTCCCAAATGCATTTAGATCTGGTGATTGGCTTGGAGCATATTTACTTTTTCTTTCAACAGAAATGCCTTTGTCGAGCGAGCTGTATGTTTTGGGTCATTGTCATGCTGAAAAATAAATCGTCTACCGACTAGATAATGAGCGGATGGAATCATATGGTCTTTCAGAATTTGTTGGTACATCTCTGCGTTCATGACTCCGTCAATGATAACTAATTTGCCAGGTCCACGCGAGCTCATGCACCCCCATAGCATGATACTTCCTCCTCCATGCTTGACAGTAGGCACTAAACAATTATCTTTCAAAGCTTCATTTGGGAATCTTCAAACGAACTGCCTTCCATCATTGTTGAATAGATTTACTTTCACTTCATCTAACCAAATAATCTTGTCAAAAAACTGCTGTTGTTTTGCCAAGATGGTTTTTGCGAAGTCAACACGTGGATTTCGATGACTTCTTTTTAGATATGGCTTTTTCTTTGCCACACATCCACATAGCTCAACTGAGTTCAAGTGACGACGTATAGTTCTCGATGACACATCGATTCTTCCATCTTCGGCAGATGATGACAACTTGTTGTTGTTTAAGACAGTGTGTTTTAAACATCTTTCATCTCTCTCTGACAGCTTGGAAGGCCGACCGGAACGTGGTAAAGTTAAAGTTGTCCCCGTTGTCTTGAGCTTTTTAACGATATTTTGCACAGGTGATTTGGGTTAACTCAAAGTTTTTGCAATTAGTTTATACCCACAACCTTTCTTGTGACTGGCAATCACTTTATCACGAAGTTCCTTACTGTGCTCTCGTGTTTTCACCATGGTGTTATGTTCGTATGAAATGATACACAATTTTAGAAAATTATCTCACTAGGTCAAAAAATTCACCCATTCAGTTAATATGGAACGATCCATTCGCAAAGTTTCTGATTTGGATTTTACTAATTATTGATAATTTTTAACATTTTTTAATGCTATCAATAAGGGTATAAATAATGTCCAGCAGCAAATTTGTTTTTTTTTTCTCAGTATTGCAGTATGAGAATAACTTAACTTTTCCATCATATGTTCTTTATAATATAAGATATAAAATGTTATTTTTATTTCTTGCGTTATTGTTAAAATAAAAATTATTCTGGCGTTAATGTGTTTTATTTCTAAGGGAGCCAATACTTTTGACCATAAGTGTTGGCCGTGACCTGGTGGGCTTTCTCTGAACAACATCTACGAAGTTAAGCTACATCAGGCACGGCTCGTCACTGGATGGGCGACCATCCGTGATAGCCAATCTTCACCCCCCCGGCTGCTGCGACCATCATACAGCAGTCGTGAATCCAGGTCCTTCCAGGGACCCAACTCGTCGGCCTCTGGCCATACAGGCTCTGGATGGACGTATTGGATCTAATTAATTAATAAATAAATAAATAAAAATAAATAAATAAATAAATAACTCCTAATTATGAATAAGTGTATACTCGTAATAAATAGAAGGCTATATAGAGTATTGATCCTAAGCAATAACGTATTTTCAAACTTTCCTAATACAAATGTAAGTCATAATTAATAATATTTAAGCGTAAAAAAGTGAACAAATGAATTTGGAAAAAAGTTAACTTGGGATGTTATATTAGAATTATGTTAAAACTAGCAATATAACCGGCTTCGCCCGGGCGGAAAAGATGCGTTGAGTATTTTTTTAATGATTGTTTGTTATGTTAAAAATTGAACTATGATTAACAAAGTTTGAACGAAATGCAAGAAAATGAGAAACAGTCTAGAAAGCCTTCTCTAAACCTTTCCTAATCATTTTAAACCAAAAATGATGATTTATGAACAATGAAAAGTAAACAATGAAAAAAAAAAGGATAAAATAAATGAATCAGCTACACAGGCAAGCTGGGCATGGATTGTAAAGTATTGTGCATTCAAGTCCATTTCGGTAAACAACGTTGTATGGCGCAAAAACGTGTTGATCTCGACAGTTGGACACGTATAACTGACCGTGAGAAAAGCAAGCATTCTGAAAATATATACCTGCGACCTTGAAAATCTGGAAAAATTAAATAAAATGAAACATTCTTCGTCTGGCATCGCCATCTAGTGACATCTATGAAAACAAAAGTCTAGCTGATATGTCCGTCGGGCGTTGCTCGGGTTGTTTGTTCCAATCTATCTATCTATCTTCTATATATATAAAGAAGGATGTTTGTTTGTGGGTATTGAATACAAATCTACAGTTTTATTCCGATCTTGATGAAATTTTGCATACTTGACCTTCAAAGCATGAGGAAGGTCACTGTCTACCTCAGATTTCGAAAAAATAATAATTATTGATAAAAAATCGATATTCATGGTTATGACAAGGCATATTAATGAGAAATATCTCATGACCAACAATGCAAGGCAAAGTTTGTGCAACAATAGTTATCAACAATGGTGTCAACACGCAATTCACAAACACTCTGCACGGACCAACAATATATATCTCATGACCAACAATGCAAGCAAAGTTTGTGCAACAATAGGTATCAATAATGGTGTCAACACGCAATTCACACTAAGCTCGGACCAGCAACAGATATCTTATGACCAACAATGAAAGGCAAAATTTGTGCAACAATAGGCCCGTCGTGTTCGCATCAACAATGGTATCAACGCGCAATTCACCAATAACAATGAGCACAAAATGATGATGCAATGATAAAGCAATCCTTTCCAAGAATTATAACAATGAACATAAAATGATGATGCAATAAGGATAAGTTTCAATTTGTAACAATGCATAGAATTCCTGTTAGTCAGGTTTTTTCTTAGAAAAGAGAGTTCTTAGTACTTAGCAATTTCTTGCAAATCTTTAAAAATGATCAGTAACTGGAGATAATGAAGAGTTAGCAGACTATTGAGAAAGAGTGAAAAGACGACAGAGGAAGCACTCCTTTAGCTCCGTGCTGTATAAGGCTGCGTACGAGCGTTAATTCGAGTCGAATAAGGGTGCAGACGAATTCATTTGAAAACCACAAATTCTGCTTCAAATGAAACAAATATAATTTTAAATGGATTCGGAAAAAGTTCAAAAACACTTGAATTGAAATCAAATCTATTCGATTAATTCAATTCAAGGAGGCTGATCACTCCTGTAAGCTCGAATTGGTTTTATCCGAACGATACCATTCGAAATCTTCGGGTACATTCGAAAATAAGCTTATGACCACTTACAAATAATAGCTCATTTCGGTGTTTATTGCGGACTAATCCATTAGAAATCTTCGGGGGCATTGTAAATGCTGTTTCAATTAATTAAAATACCTAATTGAAATGCAAAGATTTCAGAACCACTCGTACGCGTACGACTGCAGCGTTAACTTTAACGTTAGAACAATAGTGCTAGAAATGGAACCAAATTCATCATCTAAGTCTTTCATACGGAAACATTACAACAAATATGTTGAGAAAAGTGAAGAAAATAAGATATGTTCAAAAGAAATATGTTCAAATGGTTTTGAAAGGAATATTCAAAGGCCATTCAAAAGCTGTTGTACACAAATTAATTGAATGACTTACACAATTCGTTACAGCAGCCAAACTTCAAATGCTAGTTCAAATGAATTCGATAAAAGCTCGAATGACTCGAGAAACACGTCAATTCATTTCGAATTGTTTTAATGTAGATTTGATAGCATGTTCGAATGGTTCAAATCAAAATTTTCTTGAAATTATTCGACTCGCACGCAGCCTTAGTGCTGTATTGAGCAAATGGGAAGCAAGTAAATAGAAAAATTGGCGACCGCTAGACTACACAAAGTGATGAATGGCCAAGTTTTGCTTCAACACATCGAGAGAAGAGTGGAAATAGCAACAACATAAAGTGTACATCTGAAGTAAGATTACGTGAGTAAGAAATTATTGGAGAGTTCCATCCATTGTGAGCCTTTAAAAAATTTTTTTCGAATTTAAATTAAGAATTTTTACTGTATTAATTCTATGCATTTTCATGTGTTTATTTTTTAGATATTGCAAAATTTAATTTAATTTTTTGAGATTGTTCTGTTTACCTACGAGTGTAACTATCCCTGGCAACGCCGGGTACCTTTGCTAGTGACGTATATTAAAGGTAGATTCCGAATCCTATTGTTAACATTGCCACCAAAGTGAAGCCAATTGAAGCCATGACAGTTCTGAGCAGGAGTGAGCCTTGGAGTAGTTAGCTGTGTGGCTTCTTTGTTTTTGACGATTTTGGGCCCGAGGAATAATTAATTCAAAACCATTCCTTAAAGTTTCTGCAAATAAACACGAAAAAGGACCAGGAATCACTTTCCACAACCATAAATCGAAAATACGTACCGAAAGATGATCTAAACAAGATTGAAATTGAAACCATGAACGAAAAATTGTTTAAAAAATATTATAAAATACTTCAAATACAAAGTTAACGAAAAGATAAACTTATCATTCCGTGATCGGAGTGTGAAAGAATTATTAATCAGGTACCCTCGTGTTTAGCCATGTGTTTTGCTCACTTTCGGCCATGACGGTTCTTGAAGACGGACCTTCCCACTTCAAGTATGCTGGCAAGTTTCCGGGTATGATGAAATTTTGCATTATAGATGCTAAAATTTAAGCTATAGTCTCTTAAATCATTATATATTAATTTTACTTCTATAAACGAAATTAGTTAATAAAATAATATTAATATGTCAAATTAAAGTTACAATAGTATATAATTAAATTAAAGTGCACCGTCTGGCCTCGCCATCTAGTGACATACTTTGAAAACAAAAGTCTATTCAACTTTACGAAAAATAAGAATAACTTAAAAAATTGATTTAAACACGATGAAAGAGGTATACTACGTAGAGCACAGTTACACTAACTACGTACATGGAAAATTTCGTGGAGATTCGTTGAGTATTTTCTGAGTTATATAAGGACAAACGTTCCAACGGACTCTGATTTATATATGGATTATTAGAAAAACGCAGTGTCTCAACTTTAAAAACTCAAAATGAAGAAAGTTTAATATCTGTTAGCATGCACAATTAATTTACATGATAAATATAAATTTATCGCAAATAATTTTATTGTTTACAAAACATCTATCAAAAATAATAAATTTTCTTAATTACGATAAAGGTTTGTCAAAAATTTTTAAATTTATTTCACTGTGTTTATGTGTGTGATTGTATGATGAAGGGCACCTGGTTGGACTCGAAACAACCGTTCTCCGTATTAATGACGGGAAGAATCAAGTTAAGCTTCGCTTCAAGATTTTGTTTTAGTATTTATGGATAACAGTGTTTTACTTTTTACGGATAAGATAAAGAGTTAAGGCCCGTTTTAAAAACAGAAAAAAAATAGATGTGATTATTAACTTATTCATAATGTCCATTTTTTCCTGCAAAGTTTGGATAACTAATTATTTAAAAACATATTTCTTCCATAGTCAATGTAAATACAGGATGATCCAAAAGTCAGTTCACCCAAATATTCAGGGTGGATACAAAGATGAGCCCCACCCCCCTTTTATTTTCGTAACTGAAGCAGATATATCAATTTTGATGAATCCAATGAATAGGAAGTTGTGGGTGACCTATCATCCTATGGTGCACTTTCCATCATCCTAAATAGACAAATTAGGACACATTTAAATCCTATCTTAAAAACCGTAAAAGATACACGAAAAATTCCAATTGAAGACTTGTTCAGCATGGAATTCCGAACAAAACAAAAAAAAGTTACCAAAATCCGATGGACGAATCACGAACAATCATATGGTGAATTTATTAGTTTCCTCCCTAAGCACGTCACAAAGACATTTGAATATTCAACGATGGATTGGCCGAGGAAGACCAGTTCATTGGCCACCCCGCTCACCTGATCTAACACATTTTGACTTTTTCTTGTGGGGCTTCGTGAAGGAAAAAGTTTATGTTACACAGCCCACCTCTCTTCAGGATCTGGTACAACATATTGAAAAAGCATGCCGAAGAGTGACACCAATTCAATATAATGGCATCAGCTAAGTTCCGTGCCCAATTGTGTTACGGTGTCAATGGTCGTCACATTGAGCACATTTATTATTAACTTTGGAGTAAAATTATTTATGCACTGTGGCTGTTTGTAAATTACAAATAATTGTGATTGTTGGTGATCCGTTCATCGGATTTTGGAAAAAAAAATTTGTTTTGTTCGTAATTCCATGCTGAATAAGTCTTCGATTGGAATTTTTCAATTCGTATTGAGTGTGCGGATTGTTGGCATACATCCGACCTTTTAAATAGCCCCACAGGAAATAATCCGGAGAAGTCAGGTCCGGTGAATGAGGTGTCCAAGTTTCCTTGGACATTACTATATCCTCAAAAGTATATTGCAGTCGCTCCATTGAGATTCGGGCTGTAGCTCCGTCCTGTTGATAACAGCCTTGCCTGCATTCAGTATCATCTAACTGCTCTCAAAATTGCTCGAATGTGTTGCAATAACGTTCCGCATTAACTGTGGTGCAACGCATTTCCAAAAATATGTGCCGTCGCTTGCGTTTGTGGACGCAAGAGAAGGGGGGGGGGGCACTTTGAACATTTACTGTAGGCTCAATCAGTGTCCTATTGATTAAAGAATATCCACTGGAAATTTGACGTCTGTATACTTAATAGTATTCATTTTATATATACCGTATTTACCAGACTATAAGGCGACTCCACTTTTTTGAGGTAAATTTTTGTGAAAAAATTTTTTAATGAACATGAAAGCAAAAATACTTATTTAAAAATTAAAGCAACTTTAATTGAAATGTTTTCTGATATAAAAACATAAATGTGGTACCGCGTCCATCCATACCTTCCTTGGCCAAAAATATTGCTGTTTACTTTTAATTTTTTAACTTTGAATGTCCATTCAATAATTTAATTACAACAGCAAAGGATTGTGAGTAAAGATCATTGTCGTAACGGGCCATTTGTAAAAGAAGGGAAAACTTTTAATCACGAAAAAAATCCGAGAAATGAAACGCCGAATACGTATTTCGAAGGATACGTTCTCAATGGCAAGATTAATTCAAGAAGAAATTTCAAACCTTGACTCTTTTGAAAATGCAAGAAGACATTCGGCAACAAGGAAATATTATCCAGTTCTTGGGCATCATATCAAATTTCTAAGTATGACATGTCTTCAGTACCATCTGTCAAGTTTAGATTGTGAAAGAGAACAGTTCTAACTACATTTTGGGGACTTTAATTTAATTATATTCATTCATTTATTCTTATTTTGACCATTCAATGTATATTTCAGAGGTCATTTAAAAAAACCTAACATTATATACAGGGTTTAGGAAAAATAATATGAACACCTTTGATTTTAGACGTTTTGTCGAATATCTAGAAAACTACTTGACGAATTATCCTGAAACTTCATGGGTGTAAAAAGCATTATTTTCAAGCATTATTTTTTACAGAGTGATTCCAAACATTACTTTTTTGTTCAATTTGTTGTTGGTCCCCTATTTGCTTTCGGTACAAAACCTTCGCTGAAATCTATGAGGTGTAACATGCTCTTTACACCCCTGAAGTTTCAAGATAATTCGTCAAGTATTTTTCTAGATATTCGACAAAATGTCTAAAATCAAAGTTATTCATATAATTTTGTCCAACCTCTGTATATTGTTTAGATATGGGGAAATACTGATCATTAAACTGATCTTGCATTGGAAAGAGAAAATTTACTGAATTTTATGTGTGAACTTAATATTTATAGTTCCTTTATAAAAATTTTTTACTATTATAAAATACTATTTGATAAAATCTTTTTATAAAATTTTAATAACTTCATTAGTTATTGATGAAAATAACTTTTTGTAAAAAAGAAAGTTATTATTTTTGTAGACATTCTGTACATAAGAAAATTAGTTTTGATAAATTTATATTTAGGACGTAAATTACAGCGGCCAACACTCATTTTGGTGCCTGTGATTTTTTAAGCGTTTCTAGGTAATTTTGGCATTCTAAATTCAAAAATTCTATCGGATTTGATGTATCAGATCTAGTTTTTGAGATCCGGTATATGTGCTCTTATTGTTTTCTGCTGGGGTGTGTTATTTGTCATTGCTAGCAGATTTTAAATTTTTATATTTTTTTATATTTTGAATACAGTATTTATTTGAATAATAGCTGCCCCCATTTTATTGCCGTCCTCAAATAGACGCCGCATCATAAAAAAGTTAAGCTTTTATTATTGGATAATTAATAACAAGTATAATGTTTTTTTTACAGAATTTTTTAATTTTTTTAATATTAAGATAAATATAAGATAATTTTATTAAGAAAACAAATAGAAATTTAAAATAGCAGCACATTTATTTAGAACAGTGAAACATCGAATGTAGTCACGGATTATGGTGTCATTACGAAGACGCTTCCTTTTTAGTTTCCTGTTTTCATATTTTGTTTCTCTAAATGTCATCACAATTAAACTACAATTTTTCGAAGCAGTGATTTGCAATTAAAGAAACAAGGCACTTGGAGAGGTACGCTTACTGAACTAAAAAATTGAAATAGTTGAAGAAAAACAGTAATTTGCATAAAGATGTTAAAATCCACCATTTGCAACTTAATACAAATACTCCGAAACATCTACAGTGGGTGCCAGTGTTTAAGACTTTCAAACAATAATACAGACCTTACAATAGCGAAATGGGTCTACAATTTCCATATAAACGAAACCTTAAAGATTTGGAGACAGGATGCGCCAAATCGTTTGGGGCCAGTCATCGTCCGCAACACCAATTCCAGTGGACGAATAAGACAGCACTATAACAAAAATATAAAAATGGAAACTCAGTGAAATACGGGAAGGCCTTGTATTTCAACAAAGAATATCAAAGCAATCAACTGAACTAGAACTCAATATATTCCGCAACCGGATTCTATTTTTTGGATCAAGTTACGATTGACGAAAATTTTACTACTGATAAACTGACTTCCGGAATCACACAGGTAAAAGTCTAATGCTTATCAATTTTATATTTGCAAGTTAAAATTCATATAGAAATTTGATAACGGATGATAATTAAATTTTGAAAAATGCTGTTTGGAAAAAAAAAACCATGACAACGTAATTTCATTGCTATTGAAGAAACGCAACATAATCGTAATGTAAATAATTCATCATCACATAATGTTTCAGACTACCTGAATTGACCGTACAGACATTCCAACATTCACCTTAATATGTAATTTTAATATCTGATTTCAAAATTTTCAGGCTTATAAAAATACATCCTCAAAGACCCGTTTCACTTGCTTTAAGCAATGAACTCTTCCTTGCTGCATGTATAAAATTTTTAAAAATTATATTCTAGTAATAAAACGGTAAAAATGAGAATCTGAGGTGCATTGGGTTTTATGCAGAGTAGTGTTTCAATAAATTACATTTATTGAAATTTTGCCAGAATGAAAATTGAAGGACAACATTTGCAATAAATTTCAGCTATTGAGGATTCCAATCCCACTGTGATGAACTATGGTGAGTGCAGATGGAGTTGAGGCGGCTGTAAAAGGAACCAGTGTGGGTTCCTAAGATGTAGAATTAAATAAAATAATAATCACAAATAGTTCTCTGAGAAGAAACAAACGACTAAATTTACTTTTGGTATCTACTTTAGTATAAAAATCTCTGGCAAGCGCTTCGCGACGCGCAACGGCCGAATCATACAGTATATGAAAGGTACGCGCCGCTAATACAAATAGCTTAGCTTGATGAATTGTTTTGGGCATTCCTTCGTCGTCGCCGATGCAGACAATATTGAAGGACTTCTCTTATAAGATGCTCAATTTCATTGTTTTGTCATCCGTGTGCTAGGAACATCGTTTGGCTTGGCCCTTCTCTACCAACCGGTAGCAAGGAAGCTATATCACAGTCTCTGGTAATTTGACCTTACAGATGTTTGATGCTACATTTCTGGAAGAATTAAAATTCCCACATTTGATGTTTACCATAAATTAGAAGACCCTACCAGTGAAATGATCCTCTACGTGGAATTTGGTGAGTGACTATAAGCCCTGTCCACTTAGCTTCTGAGAAGATAGAATGTGACAGATATGCTAGGTTTTTACTAGCAAAAAAAATATTGCTATTTTTACAAATGTTGCAATAAGCAACTGAAGAAATTCTACGAATTATTTAATAATTTCTTAATAATATATGGCCATGACAGTTTAACATAACGCAATGTACTGACTGAACGAACCTATTGATGATATTTTTTTTCATTGCTGAAAATAATTATTTTTAACTGTTTGGAACATTAACTTTAGTTAAAAATCTCGAATGTCATGAGCATTTAAAAGTAACTTTTCACTGTAAAAAATTTACTTATTTCTAATGGCGGTATCTTTAGTGACATGAAGCAAACTCATTCCAGACTTGAATGAGTAGCCAGTTAACCTTAAAGCGGAAGCTAAATCGAATTTTGTCAGCTATAAGGATTATGAATCATTGTAAACTAGCAGAGAAATTATCACTCGTTTTGGTACATTTCCTAAGTTCTCTGGTGACTTTATTCCTTTTGTAAGGAAAGTCAGTCATTCCCTAGCTACCTTTTAAAATGGCTAGATACTGCTACTATGTTTTATTCTTGGTTCCTAAAAAATTTCTCCTATGACAGTGTATTAGTCAGGTGGTTTTGTTTTTTTTTGTAATCTGGATTAAGCATTCGTTATGGATATGTTTTCTCTTGAAGACTTTGGTTTGGCCAAGTAATTTTTGAAACTATAGTACGTGAACAGTCAATTTTGTGGATTGACAGTTGATAAAAGTTATTGAGAATCTCAAATTTGTAGACTCATGTTTACATACAAATCATTATTTTTAATTAAAGTTATTGACCTGTTTAAGTGAATTTGGTTAAAGAGAATTGGAACATACATTGGTTATAAAAAATGTTTCCCACTTCTGCGCTGGCTGCAGACCGCGTTATTGCACGGATAGTGATGAAACTTTGTATATAGGCTATGCAGAGCATGGGGAAGAAAATTCCAACGGAAATTTATTAGTGCATAGGGTTGCCATCAAGGGAAAAAGTGGCGTCGTTTGCACAATGAATCTGTGAACAATCAATCTCATTAAATTCTTGACACGGCATGGGGTCCCAGCATTGAAGGAAAGCGGATGTTTACAGATAACAGTCTTCATGCAAGTTGGTTGCAGCACCGCATGTGGGCTGCCCAGTAAAGGAACTTCTTCGTACCCAATTCGGCGATGAACGTGTTCTGTCGAGACACTTTCCAGATGCGTAGCCTGCCGTTCACCGAACCTTAATCCATGTGAACTCTGGCTGTGGGGAATCCTGAAGGATAGTGTTTATCATGGAGTCGTATGGACTTTGCCTGAACTGAAAGCTAGCCAACATCATTTGTCATGTTGCAGTCATTTCACGGGAGAAACTTCGTGTTACTACTGAGCACGCTGTCCTGCGCTCCCAGCATGTCATCGATGCAGAAGGTGCGCATATTGAACAGTCCCTCTCATGTATTCTAGTAGTGCGCTACTATCATCTGTGTATGATCTTGCAGCGCCACTTTTTTCCCTGGTGGCAACCGTATGCAGTAATGAATTTTCCGTTGAAATTCTCTTCCCCATGCTCTGCATCGCCTATTACACAAGTTTCATACTATTCGTGCAATCCGTCTGCAGCACGCGCAGCGGTGGGGAACTTTATAACCACCCGGTATATAGCTTAGCTGACTAGAAATGTCGTGATTGTTTACTTTTTGTGTCATATGGAGTGACTGGTGATATTTCTTGTTAGTAAAGTTTACAGTTGATCTGTTTGTCTGGCTGTTATTAATTGCTCATTTTTTCCTTGAAGTTTAAATTTTTATTGATCTTAAATAAATTCTTAGATAGTTTAAACTGCTTTCTTGTTGTTGTGAATTATCCCAAAAGTAATGAACTGTAATCCTGTTAAGTTAATGATTTAGACTTTTGCTCAACAAATTATCAATTCTTTAAAGCGTAACTGAAGTTATTATAGATTGTTCAATTTGCCCTTCTTACCTCATCTATCCTTCTTTTTATTACCAAATAACGATCTTGAAGACCTCTTCCAGTCCTTTTAACAAAAATGAGAGGTCACATCTGGTTCCATGATCAGGATCAGGTGCAGATTAAAGAAATGTTTAATCCAAATTAAACTTAAAATAGTATGATTTCTTGTTCTTTTTACAGTTTTCGTAATCTTGTGGGTCAGTCAAACAGAATGTGAAGACACACTAAGTTCTTATGAGCAACAGCATCAAGAAATTAAGAACCTGAAGAGTTCTATTGGAAAGCTGGAGAGCATGATAGTTGATCTTACAGCAGTTAGCTCAACCTAGGGTATACATATATAAGAGGGGTAGCATGAAGTAGGGCTACTATAGAAAAGATGGGGAATGTTATTAAAGAAAATAATTTGTCTGAGGCCAGTACTCGGACAGTATCAAGTACTTGTACATTATTTTTAACATGTCAAACAGATAGGAACCCATTCTGCAAATCAGAAAATCCTTTAGAATTAAGACATGATAAAAATCAGATTGCTTTTGAATGGAGAGCTGAAGAAATTTGGCAGTCTTCCATATACAAACACAAAAGCAATGAAGTTCGTCCAGTCAAATATTTCGAGATAAAAACGTAAAGAACACGTATTTCTTGAGAAATAACTGCAATAACTACAGAGCAGTCAATATTGCAAGATATAACTAGAAATAACGCTCCAGATAATGCAATATGGTAGAATTTATTGACAGCTTACGCATTTCGGTAATAATACACGTAAATAACACAAAGATGAAAATATACAATCGACAATCAAGCTGTGGAGTGTACCTTTCTTCTGGTGGGACGGAAGCCACGCTTCATAAAACTCACCCTACTTCAATAGATACCAAAGGAAACGCAAAGGAAATAGGTAAGAAGCCGGATGGACCCAAGTGGTTAGCCACATAATGCAATTTGTAAAATAAGATTGACGATTGACACCCTAAGAAAAGGAAAGACGAGAAGAGACAAGGAGAGACAAGGAAGACACAAAAAGAAGAAAGAAAGAAGGAATGAAGAAAGAAACCATTACCCATAGTCCGGAAAGGAAAAATATACACAAGCATATGCATGTATCATTAAAATAGAAGATACAAATTATTTTTTCAAGCAATTTTCAGTGTGTTTAGAGAAAAGCCTCTATCTTCTTCATGTTCTTGATGGCTCTTTACGCCAGAAGAAGTGATAGCCTTTGAATCTGGCTTTTGCGAAATAGATATTTTGTCTGTTTCTTTCACACCCTCCCTTTATCTTTGAACTTATTCTTGAAGTCATCTTCTATATCATCAATTTCAATATGATTTTCCTCAAAAAAAAAACAAACTGCAGACTGTCAGGAGCATACTTATAAAGACTCATCATCTTAGCAATTCTAGACTGTTGGAGGGGATGAATTGATAAAAGATAAGAGGCTTTGCAAACACCATTTTCTACGTAGTAGAAGACAACTGGGGTTAATTTTAGATAAAAATTCACAGAAATGAGGAGTAATGAATGATTAAATTAAAGAAAATGCATAGAAATTTTTGTTAACGCCTAAGGACCAAAAGTGGAATATTATAAGGGGCAACTAGATGATGAAAATGAAATAGAAAATAAGATTATCGAAGAATTTTGAGCATGAAACAGAACTTAATAAAGACTTTGTAGAATAATTTTTTCATCTTTGAACAATTCATTCATTTCTTTACGATGCTCAAAGATTTGCAAAAGATAAAGAAGTAAATTTCATCCAATTCTGTGTTAAATTTATGAGCCTGCATAAATTCTAAAATCTAGGTCGCCATAGAGATTGCCAATTTTTCTCTTATGTCTGAAATTTTAGAAGCATTCATAAAGAATTCGTTAATTTGTCATTTAGTTAGATACTGACTTATTAGATCGGCTTTTAGAAGTAAAGAAGATTTCTGCCCCCTTAATTGTGATCACTGTTCGCGAACCCTTTGAATTCATCCTCTTAAAAATAGATCTCGTTAACAGAATAGTATAAAAAATGAATTGCCATCACCAGGAATTAGATTATACGTCTGCAAGTAATAGCTTCTGACACTCGTGATTATTTCAAAGAAGTTCACGTGTTCTTTGGAATTCCAAAATTCTAAATACATTAAAATCTTTGGGAAACTTTTCTCGAGTTAAACTAAATTTTTCTGAACAAAAATGAAGAATATTTTCTGATTAATTTAAGATTATTAAGCAGCGGAAGAATGGAGCTACTTATTGTTTTCACGATATCCGTCTGTCTGTCCGTCCGTCCGTCCGTCCCCTTCATAATTTCCGCATTTTTTGAAGTAAAAGGTTGAAATTCGGAATGTAGCTTACTATGGGCATGTGCACCTTCACTATTTAGTTTGGTTTTGATTGGCCCACTGGGGTTGGAGTTTCGGGGGCAGAAATTAGGGGGGACCAAAAGGTCTAAGCGTATTTATGCATATAAAGGAATGAAATTCGGTATACAGGTTTCTCTACGCAAAATCAACATTTCTGTAAAGTTTGGGCGAAATTGTCCCAATATGGTCGGAGTTATGGGGGTGGCAATCACTTGTTCTTTAGAAATATGGCAACATATGGTGTGTCATATATCATACGATCGAAAATGATGAGAAAGTAAAGAAGATAGGGTTCTTTTATATTTTCTAAATACAAGGTTCGAGAAAATCAATTTTTGATTTAAAAAATGGGGGGTTAAAAAGTGCAGATGAAGGAATAAAAAAATAGATGATCTCAGGGCTTCCGCTACTTTCCTATACCTTCCTCGGGAGGCTTAATTTCTTCTTTTATACTCGTTTTGTGCGCACATTTGTGTTTGTATCATCTTTAGTCGGATAGGTATTTTGTTGCCATTAGCAATTCATGTAATTATTATATCTTTATAGTAGCCTGCAAATTTAACATCAGTGGCATAGATAAAAGGGATACAGGGTGAGTCAAAAGTCTGTACCCCCTTTCTATCTTGGATACAAATGTAGTTATGCAAATTCTAGTAATGGAAGTGAACAGGAAGTTGAGGGTGCTCTTTCAAACTTAGTGTTGTCAACATGCAAATAAGGACATATGCAAATAGTATCTACTAAACCGTAGGCGATACACACACAAAATCAATTACACGCTTGTTCAGCATCAAATATGCAATAAAACAATAAAATATTCAAAATCCGATGAACAGGTCAACCAAAAACCTCATTGCTATCTCTGCAACAATGGCAATAACACCATTATTAATAACACACAAGTTGAAGCGGGACTCCTCCGAAAGATATGTTGTGTGTGATAATGCCAATGCGCATTATAGCATGAACCGTCAATACAGAGTTTGCGGCAGTGAATTTTCCTTGCGTTATACAACCTTGTTAAAGTTATGCAAAAGGTAAGGTTTTGTTCCAATGTAATTTTCATCCGGTGTGGAAACCTTACATTACATTAAAAATTGGTCATATGAAGAAGTCGGAAGTAAAAATGTCTTCATCCACGGCTCTTAATTGCTCCGCATTTGTAAATCTAAATCTCGTTTGTCTTCATAGCATTTAACAGACCATATGTTTAGATTTGTAACGAAAGACTCACTTACACTGGGCTAGGATCGGTGGCTAATGACCACTGGCCGCCATTTGCAAGTGACATCACAATGACGTAAATAGCGGAGTAGGGAAACTAGATGAAGGAGAGTTTCTGATTGGTTCCTTATTAGGAGCTTTAGCAAAAAAGTTACTTATAAGAATGCTCGCTTGGTCTGTACATTTATCTGGCCGACCGTCCGTTCGTCCGTCCGTCTGGCCGTCGGTTCCCCATTTGCACGGTAACTCGAAAACGGATTAAAATTTTCAAATTCTGTTTTCAGAAATATGACCATCGTGGTCTTAGCCTGTACGTATCAACTTTTCAGAATTTTTCGTGGACTCCTTCAAATTGAACTCACTTGCTAAAACAGTGACTGTAAAGAATACCAACATAATGGCATGTCATATAACAATCGATTTGTCAAGAAGGAATACATTGTTATTTCTGTTCACCTTTTAGGCATTATTGACATCGGCACGAGCACGTGAAATCGCTTTGTCGACGCACGATTGCTCAAGTGCTCATAATCTATATTATTAAGAAGCGGAAGAATGGATCTAGTTATTGGTTTTGTTTTGTCCGTCTGTCCCGTTCATAATTTCTACATTTTTTGAGGTAGAAGGTTGAAATTCGGAATGTAGCTTACTATGGGCATATTCACCTTCACTGTTTAATTTGGTTTTGATTGGTGCACTGGTGTCGGAATTACGGGGGTGGGAGTCAGAGGGGACAAAAAATCTATGTGCTATTTAGGTAAGTGAAGGAGTGAAATTCAGTATCCAGATTCCTCTAGGCAAGATCTACATTACTATGATTTTTAGGCCCAATTGTTCCAGTGGGATCGGAGTTGCGGGGGTGGCAGTCACTTGGTCGTTAGAACAATGGCAACATATAACATGTCGTATGTTATTCGAATATCAAAAAAATGGCTTTTTTACATTTTCTACATACTACGTTCGAGAAAATCAATTTTTTGATTAATAAACTTGCGGGGAGGTAAAAAGTGCAGATAAAGCGGTAAAAATAAATGACCGCAGAGTCTGCTACTTGCCTGACCCTATTAATTTCTTGTTAATAAATGTTTATGTGTAAGTTAGTTCTGCTTCACAGCTAAAGCTCCACCTTGGAATCTTTACAAGATTTTATTATCAACTTTAGCTAGACTTTAAATTCTCGAATTTAATATTACTTCTATGTCACAGCCACGGTATAGAGGTTCCTTCTTATACCGTGGTGTAGAGTAAGCATTGCATTCTGATTTCGCTACGTAAAATGTCAGTTATGGAACAACATTCGAATATCAAAAATGACCATCGGAGCGGCCGTCCATCAACTTCAATCAATCCATGCACAATTAATCTTGTGAGCAACATCGTATCAACTTGTGATAGACGCCAAAGTGTAGAGAGACATAAAGCTGCTGCGATATCCGCACTTCGCACCGTTCCGCAAACTGGCTTCGCAGAGTGTTTCCAAGCATTATACAGACATTGGCAGAAGTGTGTTACTGCCAAAGGACAGTATTTTGAAGGAAATGTTGTTTAAATGTTTGTATTTTTTCTGTGTGCAGAAATAAAAATTCCGGGAACTTTTTGAAGCTGCTAGTATGTGTCTAACGAAAAAAATATTTGTTTTGAAAAGTTCCACAGTATCTGAAATGTTTATTGTGAAGAAACAGCCAATCTTGTGTTTGTCTTAGTTTTTAATATTATTTATCAATATTTTACTGAAACGTTATGATATTCTAAGTAATAAATTTGAACAAACGACGTAATAGTTCGGTTCCGGAACATTCCGTTCGTCGGCTGTCTTCGTATCTCAGCCTGAACTTTATTTTAATTTGTTTTTCATTTTTGAAAATTTTAGTGTTGTGTAGAAAATATTATATTCCGGGTTTATTATAACCCTTTTTCCGAAAACCATGGGGCTAGCTGTGTTTTAATTTTCGGAATAGTTCGGATTTTGGATTGAAAGTTAGCTGCCACCTCCACGAGTTATAGTTCCGATACCACATTCTTCAGTCAGACGCCGCACAAATACACCAAGATCAACATTCTGCAATAATTTCATTTTCTGCGTTATTGATAATGATAAACGCTTCTCACTGTTATCCATCTGCAGTTTTATTTGACATTTCCTCACAAAGTCACACTAAACTAAAAAGTAAAAAAAAAAACAAAAAAAAAACTGCGAATAGTACTGTTACAGCAAATGCATATTCAGTCTGTACGATCGCTGAATCACAATTCATAATGAACGCAAGTAGTGCAACAAATTACAAACCCGGCTGCGTTCATGCATCTGTTTAATAAGTAATTGCTTTATCTTATGTTATAGCTTAGTTATTATGGAAATCGCGCGGGGAAAAAGTCACGAAAGTTCTCGAAAATCTGCCAGCTATTGATTTCTATGGGACCATGATTCTTACGGGGCTTTCGTGGTTTTTTTTTCGTGCAAATTTCTCAATAAATAAATAATAAAAAATAAAATCTTGTAAACTTTCCAAGAAGGAGCTTAGCTGTGACCACGGTATAAGAAGGAAAGGTAATCCGACGAACAATGGCAGCATTGTTAGGAGACGATTACAATCTTACCGTGGTTCGCGAGGTATTTCGCAGAGGGCGCTGTTGCAAGGGAGGCCGTTTTTCTCCTTATATCTGTAAGGGAATTGCTCGTTTTCTTCTGTATATTTACGTAATTGTTGATTTTAAAATTTAATTAATTTTTTTAGAAATTCAATTAGATGAATAAATAGCATTTGAAATAAAACATGTAGGCCTTCTTATATTATAAGTATTTGTCATTCAAATGAACGAGAAGCCGATGAGTGAATATTAATTTTATAAATTTCATTAACTTTCAAATTGTATCGTATTATTATTCTAAAATTATTGTTAAGACATTTCATAGTGAACCTACAAATTATAAATCATTGTGTTCGATTAATCGTGAAGAAAAATTTTCAATGAAAATTAAAAATATATCGTAAAATTAAGTGACTCGCATATTGATTTTTAGAATAAAATTTTTTAAACATATTGAAAGGAGTAATTTTAATCATATTAAATTTTATAAATTATTTTTATATTATAGTTGAAGTATTAATAATTTGAAGTAAATGAAATTGAAGTTCTTGTGGGGTTGAAATCCAATATTAAAGGTGAGGAATGATTTTTGCTGAAGCTTGTAAAATTCCAAGTTTCAGTAACAATCCTTCCTCACTTTTAATACTGGATTTCAAAAACAAAAAATTCAATTCAAAAACATTACACTGGCATTGGTGAAATCAATTATTTATTTGTATATTGAATTTTATTTACTTAAAATTATTAATAAATATTATTAAAATTATAAAGGAGATTTACGTGTTTATTACATACAAGTTACTTATTAAAAAATTTAGCTCTTTTCTTTTGTTCCCTTGCAAGTTTTTTTACATCATCATCAATTATTGCCGCATTCTCAGCAACACACAACAGTGTAACAATTCGGCTACTACATCTTTTTTATGTTCTTCGCAAGGGAATGAAAGTGGAGCACTTTCTAATGTTTTGGCAATAGCGATTTCGATATTCTTTCTCTGCAGCAGTTAACATGTAGAAAATATTTACTTTCGGATGTTTACTTTACTTACTTTAATTATAATTTATTAAAAGTAATTTATATTTTTAATTACTAATTTATAAAAATTAATGTATGAGGAAAAAAAGAAGGACGAGGTAGAAGAAATTTTGAAATTTCAGGGTCTTACTACCCTATTTTCAATTTTTAATTCATATAAAGAAATTTAGGTTTTATCTACTTATTATAAGAAATTAAATTTTTTATTTCCTTAATAGTTTTTAATTAATTTTTTATTATTTACTTAAATAATAAGTAAATCAATTTTTTTAATTTATATTATTTATATATAAACTTGTGGCCCTTTTGAAAAATACTATTCTATAAAAGCAGGAATGTTTTTGCTTAAGAAAAATATTTCTGCTTAAGAACATAGAATCAAATGAACAAAGATATAAATATATATAACACTGATTTTTATTTACTTTGAACATTTTTGTACAATTTTTAATTTATATTTTTCACAGCAGCTCTCATTCCTAAACTTTTACTGCTGCATTATCAATTTGGTATTTAAAAAAATCTCCTCTATGCTCTATGACTGCTCTATGTTATGAACATTAGCCAAGGCACCAAAATGGAGGCGGATGTCACGTGCGGCATAAGAACCAATCAGATTTCAAAGCGGCGAGGAAAAGCATGTCCATACTCTCTATGGCCTTCCTGTGCGGAGCGCCGCCACACGCCAACGGAAGTAACCACGGACAAGATTGTCACATGGTCACGTGGTATCATCGTACTACCTTTCCTTCTTATACCGTGCTCTACACTATCAGTTAAACAGTGTAGTGTAGACTGCGAGTGGTAAACAATGCGGGGAAGCCTCGCGCGCTTACACACACTACCTCAATTTCACAGCATATCACGATTCCGGGAACTTTTTGACGCTATTAGTACATGTAGGATTTGCAGGTTATTGATGGTTTGGGTTCCATTTTTTCCATGACGCGGGGGGAGGGGAGGAGGGTCAAGAGCAACGTTACGAAATTATCGAGGGGGAGGAGTCCGGTTAGCACGTGTGTTACAGGTGCGTTACAAGGGAGGAGGGGGTTGGAGTTAAAAATGAGCCAATTTTGCGTTACGCACTTTATGAACGATCCCTTACAGCTACTGATCACTAGAACTCTTCAACAATATTTATCTATATGCCTCACACAGCACCGCTTCTAGGTCCCGGCGTGCGTAATCGCTTTACTAATTGCATATCATATGCATATCATACACTGCTTTGCATTTCCTGTTTCACATGCTTACCACACAGAGAGTAGTGTATATTTCAAAAATTTAAAAAAAAAATGGCAATAACTCAATATTATCAGTCAATGTAATATTTATTATTATTGATGCAAATAATAATAAAGTGGCAAGCTAAAAAAAAAATCTAATTCAGCTGTATCTTTCAAAATAAATCTACTGCTGAAATGCAGACATCTATCAATACTAAATACAATTTATCGCACAGAAAATCACTATTTAAACACATAGCAGATGGTAAAGTAATAGAAAATGTTCTTATCTATTATTAATTCAAATAGAAAGCAAAATAAAAATCGCTTGATTAAAGACAACATTTTGACTTGTATATGAATTAAAAATTACTACATATTTAAAAAATAACATAAATAATCGTTATATTATGTTTACCCATGTATAAACCTTGGCAACCAACTTTTGAAATTCCCTTTGATTGGTTGAGTTTAATGGAAGCTGCTTATTAGGGAGGGAATTAAACGTACACGGGTTTTCACTTCTCTTGCGAAAGAAGGCGGAATTTTGCCTAAATTATTTTCTTAAAGAATAACTCATGAATGTTCTATGAGGCTCTCCTACGCGTCAGGCTGTGGAAATTTCTTTCTTATTTTCATCAATAAATTATTTCCACCGTCCTCATTCGAATAGGCTTTTAAATTACTAATTAAAGTATAAAGCAACAACGTATCCATTAATAACTTTTTCGTTACTTTTAAGTTCCTATTTTTATAAGAACCGAAATCCAGATCTTATGTGTGAATGGGTGACTGTGCATGCGTGTGTCAAGGCATTAAGGCATTTTGAAATTTTTAATATGAACAGCATATAATAATAGCAATCGCTGTAGTAGCCCTCCTGGCACATATCTTTACTAAAAAATTTGGAAATTATTTAATTTCAATGAAAAAGACAAATTTTGTTATCAGTATAATTTTATTATATAAGATATGTTAGTGGATATCACCATCACCCCCCTAAACAGTGATATCTGTTTAGGGGGTGTTGATACCACTCACTGTAGTCTTCACGAAGTTTAAAAGGATTATAACTTCAATTCCTTTTACAGTAATGACGTCAAGAGGCATTAACTTCCCATGTTCAACGAAAATACAGAGAAATCCTTGAACAAACAAAGATTATATGGCTAGCCTAAACAAGTAAGAAGTAATAGATAAGAAATGCCAGAGTGAATGAGCTTGATTGCTAATAACAAGTAAACTTTCGAGAAAATTTTCCTTTAACCCCTTCACGTCCTCTTCGTTTTATCGCCTGGCAACACTAATGACGACGTAAACATTCTTGTGAATCTTCTTTGAATAATGGGATCAACTCTGTTTATCCCGGTGCGACATCTTCTCGTTTTAAGAAGATGTGAAGGTAGTGCCATTAACACGTGGCATTGATTTCACGTGCCAAGAAGAGGAGACCTTCCGTTTCTGGAATTACGTGACCACCAGAAATTTGCACAAAGGATCTTGTGTAGCTCTACCTCCTCCTCCTCATCTCTTCCCCCTTCACTAACCCCGTCGTTTCCCTCCTGAACAACCCCCAGAGGAGTTTGACAAGAAGCAGCAGATTGGATCGCACGTTTGGATAATGGCGGCAAAATGAAAGCGTTAACATTTCATTACCAGACGCCCTGCTCAGGAAGGAAAAGAGCTTCTTTGGAAAAATGGAGTTACACACGCGAGAAAATGTATCCAATTACTAATTCGAGCATTCTATTCATATTACACTGTTTGTTTTTTTTTCCTCGTTAAATTATTTTGTTAATTGCACGGAACACTTAGCAAACACTCGAGTTTATAATTAAGAAAATAACAACTCGGAGTTCATCTAATTACAGACTTCGAACACAAGGAAATTCAAACCAATCTTCCTTTAATGATTGGTTTGGTTTATTTGTTACGTTTTAGTTATTGCAAACAGTAAGTCCCTATACGCGGCTTTCTTCCATTGCGTTTCTTGGGTAAATAAGGAATTGATTTCCGTGTAATGGGATCCATGGGACAAAAATATGGAGTACGTGCTGCGATTTCCACTCAGTTCAGAAGAAGACGAGGAAGGTTTCTTCCTTTCAGGTCATAAAACGAACACCGTTGGGAAGAGGGAGGAAAAAAGTAATTCGAAAATATTTTATTTTGGCACCCTCTTCTTCCCCCCAATGTAATGTGGCAATAAATATATATTTTCATGGAAGTTTTATATATCTACTACATTGTATTTTTATATCTTCTATAGTTCATAGGAACCGAGTGTATTTTGATAATAAGCCGTCAAGTTAAAATCACAACCGTAATGATAAAAATAAACTTTAATTTTACAAGTCATAACGCTAGATAGAGACAGTGGATAGAGATAGTGGATACATTGCAACCATTTCAATTGAGAAATTCAAACAAGTTTAAAATGCATGGTTTTTTTCTGGGGTTTTTTTAATACGTTTCTTATAAATATAGTAATAAGTGAACAACATATTATTAATATGTTTTAACTTTAAAATAATCTAAAGAACTATTATATTATAAATTAATTATTTTGATTTTTGATAAAGTTAATGTCTATCTGTTTCAATGAATCAGAGTTTCAGCACTTCAATCAAAATATTAAAATTATTACTAAAATTATTAAAATACTAAATTTCATTCTGTAGATATCGATTTTCAAAATGCTCCCTCCTTTCAATTATTATGCCCATCCCAAAAAACGCAAAATTTGATTCAAATTGGGCCAAAAATATTTTTTCGTTTTTTACATCTTCATTAAAACAAGCCAATCGCAAAAGAATAATGAAACGGGCACAAAATTAAATAGGAACCGTAAAACTTTTTATATCTTTTAAGCACATCTTTGAAACAGCTTCCGCTTTCAGAGAAAAAAAAAACATTTTTGAGTGGAAACAGAATTTCCGAAAGAATTTTTTGCTAAACGTAAACTAGCTTGGACTGTTTATCGTAAAAGTAATCTAGGGCTGGGGAAAAAATTCATTTGGTAAGGCATGCAACACTCACGCCTAATTCAACGGTTAAATGAATGCAGCCGATAAATTCTAATTTTTCCTGTGCATAAATATTAAATAAGAAAAACGCATTAGCAGAGAAAGGGACTGTGGAATTGTTGGCTGTTGAATTCTCCCATGAGAGAGATCCTGCAGCCAATGATGGGGAAATGCTAAGTCGTCAGTGAAAGAAATTAATTTAGGAAATACTATTCGTTGAAATAACTTTCTCTCTCTCTCTCTCTCTCTCTCTCTCTCTCTCTCTCTAAAGGTGGAAATTGCAATTCATCATTATCTTTGTCATTTCACCCCTATAATCCATAAGAACTGTCAGGATCCATAATGAGTTTTTCTCCGTTCCGTTAATGAATTATGTAATATGATTTAACAAGATCAAAATTATAAATTTCTTCCTTTCTGTCTATTCATCTTCATCATTCGAATGATTAAAATTTTTTGAAGCAAGGGGAACGTATTTTTGATTGACTTTTTGGTCTATAAATTAATATCCTGTTTTTTGGTGGGTTTTTTTTACACATTTAAGGTACTCCCCAAGGGAGTAGAATGCACATGGGATTACACTCTTTTTGATTACATCTTTTTTGATTACATCCTAATTGGAATGTACTTTGGGTTCATAGTCTATGTCTTTAAAAGGATCTATAAAAGTTCTCGAGTCTTAATTGAGGCATTAACGCTATTTTGAAGTTTATTATTGACTTTTAATTGCTTTTTTCATATCTGGTAAAATTACGAAACGAAATTGTTGCAACTCAATAATGTGCTCCTTAACATATTGCACCATACAGTTTTCATGTTATATGCAAGTTTTTCGTTTTGTAAGAAATGGTTTGGTTAATAAGAAACGCATTTTTTCTCATTCAGGATTTGCTTTATTACAGTTTTGAATACACCACATACACTGCGTTTACATGCACACTTTCGATCCGGATCGAAAGACAAGTTTCAAGTCAATCCTGCAAAAAGTGGCATGTAAACAGGCTTCAACATCCCGATCCGGATCGAGTTCAATCCCGTCGAAAGAGGTGGTTTGAAACCAGGGAAGTATGCCTCAGGAAAGAGGTCAATCAAATAATAATATCCGGATCGAGTTTAAATTTGCTGTTTGGTTGAAAGAAAAAATATAGAAAATTTTAGCTAAAATAAATTCTTGGTTGATTTATACCTCAACACAATAAATATCTATAAATAAATAAATGAATAAATTTTAAAATACATTGCATGTTTAATTTTTTTTTTTGTAAA